>PVKB01007248.1:0-39770 GCA_004027205.1 Ctenodactylus gundi
AGAGAGACAGAGAGACAGAGAGACAGAGAGACAGAGAGACAGAGAGACAGAGAGACAGAGACAGAGAGACAGAGACAGAGACAGAGGCAGAGGCAGAGGCAGAGGCAGAGGCAGAGGCAGAGGCAGAGGCAGGGAGAGAGTTTCCAGTGTGACTGGACTGGAGCAGCACCTGTTTCTCCATTGCAGCACCATTTTACCTGAATGGGAGGAGGAAGAAGAAGAAGAGAGGGATGGGGGAAAGCAAGAAGAAGAGGAAGACAGAAGGAAAGAAGCACTTAACCCTGGAACCCTGTGGTGGGAACTGCTGTGTGCCTGTCTGGTCCATGTCAGTGGGGACCGAAGTCAGAGCAAGGAGGGGACTGTGAGCAAGAACTGAACTTTTCAATTTCCGACCTGCTCACCTCAAGGACGGTGACTTTCCGGCCCATTAGACCACCTCTGTGAGCTCCTGCCTGGGCAGGAGTCAATGAGCCGAGACTGGGGGAGTTGATCATCAACATGGGGGGGGGGGCGCTTTGTAGAGCAAGAAGGGGGGTGTCAGCCACACAAAGCGGGTGGGAGGAGGTTGGCCGGGTGACTTCCAACGGGGGCAGCTGCCTCTGTGAGCAGCGATAAAGGACCAAGCCACGTCCCGTCGTCCGCTGGAGAATAGCGCACATCCGGTCGCTGCCTTTGCCATACCTCAGAGGCAGCTTTCTCCCCCATTGGGAAAGCATCTAGTTTAGAGGACACGTGTCCCCCTTGAGTATCTTCCTCTTGGGGGACACTCAGCAGTGTTGTGGGGAGGGGGAGGGGAGATTTCAATGGAAAGATTTTAATAGTCGAAAGGCGGGGAGCAGGGGGATAAGTGCCAGGATAGACAATAAAACCAAGTGTAAGAATAGAAAAGGAAAGCAGGAGGAAAGAGGAAAGACACGAGAAATCAAAAAGGAAGGAGGAAGGAGAGAGAGAGAGAGAGAGAGGTTGACTTCTTGTTGAAGGAAGTCTGTCTCCCTAAGGATTGGAGATGGAGAAGTCCTACATGGCACAGGGCCTGCAGAGGACGTGGCGGATGCCCAGCGTGTGACGCCGGAGGAGCAGGTGCTCAGCCCCATGGGCCTCCCAGCCTGGGTGCTCCTGGTCTCCACCCTGGCCTCTTGCATCCAGGTGAGTTATGCTGCGGAAGGCAGGAGGAAGGCTGCGTTTGTTTCCCTTTTTCTTCTTTTCAGACCACTCAGTTCTCATAAGAATCTGGGAGACAAGGGATAGGCTGAAAAGACAGAATCTAAGCCAGGCTTCCTGCCACCCAGGCCTGTAATCCCAGCCCTCTGGGAGGCTAAGGCAGAGGATCACAGATCCATCCCGGGCATTTTCTGAGTAAGACCCTGCCTCACAACTGAAAAGCAAAACCAGGCTAAGGTGTAGCTCAGGGTGAAGGCCCTGAGCTCCATCTCCCATCAGTAACCCCCCGCCCCATGTCTAGAGTAGACAAGCAAGTCCCTACCACATCCCGGCAGTAGCAAGAGTTACACAGATGTGTGTGTGCTGGTGCTAATGCCCGTGGAAAGAGGGCACAGACATTAGGGTGATCACAGACCAAGTACAACAGCGGTGGCTCCTCAGAAGTGGCCCTTGGATGTGTCCTTTAGTGCTTTATTCCCCCCTTTTCAAAATCCAGAGTAAATTCTCCTCACAACATAATCCTGCTCAGTGGCCTTCCCACATCAGCTCTGACGACCTAGAAGTTAGGTGCCTCTGTTCCAGAAATAGACAGGGAGCACTCCTCTAGGGGGCTGAGTGGGAGGGTGGCAAGATGGAGCCCAGCTTGGGCAACTTAGCAGCTCGGCGAGACCCCGTCTCACAATCAGACAGGAAAAGGTCTGAACATGTAGCTGTGTGTGGAAGACCTAGGGAAAAAGGAGGAAAAGATGCTGTATAAATGCTTTGGACCCTTTGCTTCTCCCCACCGTGACTCATAAACCTCTTTCTATCTACCCGCTGAGAAAGGGCCACTGGGAAATTATCAGAACTCACTTTTACATAGCTATGAAACCTAGCAAGGTGGAGACCAAATGCAGAAGCGGAGTTGGAGGCCCCCTGCACAGGGCAGTTGGAGACATCCTTACACAAGGGCCTGGCTGTCTTGCTTTCTCTATACAATTCAGCAGCATCTGTATTGCTCCCATTTTGTGCTTTCATTTTGGTCTCTCTTCCCTTTCTCCTTACCTTCCCCACACTTCTCTTTCCCCCTTACCTTCTGAGCTCCTTGGATTTCTTTCTCCTTAGTGAAGAAAGCAAAACAAACTAGCATGGTTGAGCTGAGGACACTTACATTTAGTCGTCCTTTCTAGACATCTGTTTTCTTTTTATTTTATTAGTAATATTTGTGAGGCATAATAAGTACATTTGTTAGGGGGAGTTAGTACGTATATAATAACTTTGGTTTGGCCATCTATTTTAAATGAAATCAAAAGCAATAACCACTACTTTCCCAAGTGTTATCTGCAGAGGAAGACTATTAGTTCTCTTACAAACTCTTCTTACTTGCTATATCTTTGGGGCAGGGGTGTGGGAGGGATCCAACCTAGAGCCTTCAAACTGAGCTGCATACCCAGCAGCCTGTTTCTTAGTTTTGATTTTGAGACAGTGTCTCCTTAGTCACTAAACTGAGGCTGGGCTTGAACTTGAAGTTCTCCTGCCTGGGCCTCCCAGAGCACTGGGATTACAGGTGTGTACCACCTGGCTTGCCTACCTGATATACTTTGAAAATACACATTCCTATACTCCCTCAATTCCCCTTAGTAAACTCCCAATAGGTCTGAATGTCTGAATATCTGTCCTTTCTTGTGTGCCACTGTTGTGGCTTCCCTGAAATAACAGATTATTCAAATTATTGGAAGACAGAAAGAGCTTCAGGAAATAGAGCTTTCCCGAAAGGAAATACCATAGGCAGCAGTTGCTCCCTCACTACCGAAACAAAGCAAAAACCAAATAATCAACAAACGCATCAAAAAAGAACAGAAACTCAGGTGAGATAGTATCTTCTTTGGGTTTTCTCACTTCAGGTCAGGCTCTGAAGTGATAAAAGTCCCAAGTCACAGTCAGAAATCCGGGCTAAATTCGCAACAGGTTCCCATGTTTAGCGACGTATGGGATGCGTGGCAGGCTGCTGGGTCCGCACAGGACACCCTGCCTCAGTCTCTCTCCCTTCCGCAGCTCCCGGGGGCAAGATGTGAGGAGAACTGTGCCAATCCAGAACAGTAAGTATCCGGGAGCTCCAGCTGGGCGAAGGGAGGACCGGGCAGAGCGCCAACACCTGGCCACAGGTCAAAGCGTCATTCCACCCCTGTGGCCCTCTTCTGTTTCAACTTCAGGGGCAGCTGCCTACCATGCCAGATGTGTGTGCCCATACGTGCAAGTGTGTGCGTGTTTGTGTGTGTCTGCAATCTCACACACTCGAAATATCACTGTTGGTGGCAGTTTTTCCAAAGCCAACTTTCCCATCACAGTGACACAATTAGCGTCGATGCGCACAGTCACGGAGCCTTGCGAAAGGCCTGCCTGGCCGTGCTTCCTGGTGAGTCATCCCACAGATAGGATCCGGCTTCTGGTCGCCGGCTTATCTCCTCGGCAATTTCCAAAGCGCAGTCTCCACGTCAGGCCTGAATAGGAATGTCTAGTTTCTAGGGCACAATAATATTTTTTGTAGAATGTACGGAGCTATCCATCAGGTGAAGTGGCCTTGTCCACTAAATGCATCACAATTAAGTTTCGCACAGACACAAAGAACTTAAAAATTGAAGAACACCATCTACTCAGAGGAACCAGTTAAAAAAATAAAAGTAGGTCTAGGAGCATAGCTCAGTGAGTGCGTGCTTGCATGACGCCCTGGGTTCAATCCACAGCACAAAAAAGGTGAGAAGGTAAATAAAACATTTAGTCAGAATGCAGGAAAACACATATTTAGCTATAGAAAAGTTTTCCCCAAAGCTATTTTGTTTTTTAAACTGGGGATTGGGCCCACGCCCTTCATACCGACCTATCTCTCCAGGCTCATTTTTATTTTTGATTTTGAGACAGGGTCTTGATAAGTTGCTAAATTGCCCAGGCTGGGCTGAAAGTTGTGATCCTTCTGCTTCAGCCTCCAGGAGTGCTGGGATACCAGCCTCTGCCCCAGGACCAGAGGTGCCAAAGCTACTCTACCTTGGGGAAGTGATGGATAGCCTGGACTACTTACTGTGTGCATATGGGTCCTTGGCTAGATAACACAGTTTGTCTGAGGTCTCAGATATCTCCCACCGTGAAGTCCTTTCTGACAGATCACAACCTAACCTGGGGCTATGAGGGCCTTGAACCGACAAGTGAACGAAACAAGGAGAGGCCTGATTAGTGAAAAATGAACTGTCCTTTCTGCAAACAGGTAGCCCTAGAAGGGATATAAAGGTGGAGTCCAGCCTGCGCAGCACCTCACGCCTGTGATCCCCGCGCTCCGGGACATCAGAGCAGAAGTGTTGCAACTTCAAACCCAGTCTGGGAAACTTAACAACTTGGCAAGACTCTATCTTGAAATCAGAAATAAAAAGGGGGGTGAGATCGGGTACGGATGAAGCTGGGTGTGCAGGCTGGGGTACTACACACACACACACACACACACACACACACACACACACGCACACACACGCACGCACGCACACACACACTAGACTTCAATAGAACAAACCAACATTAAAGGAAAATAGTCACCAACTACAAAGGACTGATTTCTCTGTCATCCCCAAACTTACACTTCTTTTCTCATATATTCCCTATTTTGTTCTTGTCTGCAGAGAAAGTTGACAATTGCCACAGTTAGTTCAGAGCACTTAGTTCGATTTCACCACTGTGAAATCTTCCCCCTTCCTGTTTGGATGTATTAGTTTTGATCCTGGGTGCAACAGTGTTGCGAGAGCTTGTGAAATATGAATTACACACCGGCGGGTGTTGGGCTGTTAACTGAAATTTCCTTTGTGTTTCCATTTCATTGACCTCAAGTCCGCACAACCTGAACATATTGGTAGTCAATTTCCAGCTTATTCTTTATAAATATGTTCCACTTTCTCTCTTTGCAATTTGCATTACAGCTGTTTATAGTAGCTATAAATTTATTTTCTATTAACACTTTCCACGGTCACTACTTTCCTCTGTTCCATAGTTATTTATAAGATAAGCTGGATGTGGTGGTGCAGGCCTTGAACACTAACTCTCTGGGAGGCTAAAGCGGGAAGATTGTAAGCTTGAGCCCTGCCCAGGACAATTTTGCAATTTAATAAGACCCTGTTTCAAAATAAAAATAAAAAATAAAGAATGGTCTGGGCCAAGCCCCTGGATATACAATTCCCAGTGCCAACCCCCCAAAGAGATATTTGTATAAAATACTACTTATGGAGTGTCCTTTCACAATAGGATCTGCTAGTCACATTAACTTTAAAGATTATAACCCTTGATGTTTTTATCATGGCATGGTATTGGATTATTAATTGCATTTGTTATATTTAATGTAATAAACTATGTTCTTTCTCGATAGCTGTCTGACCACAGACTGGGTACATCTCTGGTATATATGGTAAGTTTCATTTCTGATACTCACAAAAATGTTCTACTTTTCCAGGGTATTGAATTTGACATTTGTGTGTGATTGTGTGTGTGCGTGTGTGTGCATACGTATGTGTATAGTTGGTACTGTGGATCAAACCTAGGGGTTTTACTCTGCGCTGCATCCCCAGCCTTTTTATACTATTTAATCGAGGCAGGATCTCACAAAGACACGAAGTTGTTCATGCAAAGCTCAATCTTGTGAACTTTCTGCCTCTCGGCCTCTCAGAGTACTGGGATGACAGGCCTGCTCCACTGGGCCCAGCTGAGGGTGTTGAAAATTTTTAAAAGTTTTTATATATATAATGAAAGCGGAAAGATAATGTTTGAGCCTATTTAATTTCTTTATGAAATGTGATCATATGAGGCAATTATCCTACATGGCACTATGTCAGGACTTCTTATTTCAATACAATCTCTTCTGCCACAATCAAAGGGTTGGTGTGCCCTCCCTTCAGGGGTCTCTTCAAGAAATGGCCCTACAAAGTGCTCATATCAATAAAAACGTAGCCCCTTTGGCTGGTCCTGGTAGTACAGCCCTGTAAGCTCAGCACTCTGGCAGGCTAAGGCAGGAGGATTGTAAATTTGAGACCAGTCTGGGCAATTTAGCAACTTAATGGAAATTTGTATCAAAATAAAAAATAAAAAGGGTTTGATTTGTGGCTCAGTGCAAAGGTCCTGGATTCAATTTCCAGTAGCACTATAATAACACTAACAGTGATAATGATAATATAAATAAAAATAAAAATAAAAACTAAGGGGTGGCAATGCGAGCGCTGGGAGGACAGCTGAGCCCGGTCTGGCCTCGCCCTGGCCCTTGCAGGCTGCTGGTGGCCATCGGCGTCCTGCTGCTCCTGTGCGGCCTGACCTCAGTGTTCCTCCGCTGCTGTCTGAGTCGTCGGCAAGACGAGGACAACGGGGGCCCGCCCCCCTACGAAGTGACCGTGATTGCTTTCGATCATGACAGCACTCTTCAGAGCACTGTTACCTGTAAGGAGACCACGTTGGGGCGTGGGAGAGGGTCCCGGGTTTTAGTGCGGGGTGAGTTGGGTACAAAGGTCAGACTGCTGACCAAATCCTGTTAGCGCTTCCAGGGCTCAGGACAGACTGGCAGATTGACTGGTTTATAGCACTGGGGTCAGGTCCAGGGCATACACACTCTACCCCCAGCTCTGTTTGACACAGGGTCTGGCTCAGGTGCTAAATGTCCAAGGCTGGGCTCCTCCTGCCTCAGCCCCCTAGAAGGCTGGGATTAAGGTAGCACCACCAGGCCTGGCTTCAAAACAGTTTTAATCCTAGAAGCCCTTGGTGCCTGGCCTGAGCTGTTGCTAATGCTGCACTCTCCAGCATTTGCTGGCTGCTGGTGGCCGGAAGAATGCTGGAAGCCTCTGATGGGAGCACTGCGCTGCTTCTGGGTGATGTGGCTGAGACTGTTTTAAGCTCTGTACATACCCTCTTCCATCATGCCTTAGATTCACATTTTCCCACTCTCTACACTATTTTATTTTTTAAATGAATTGCTAAAGTGCATTTTCAGTTCTGCATTCTTCGAGTCTTGGTTCACTGAATTTTCACTCAAGTGTCCTTGGAATGATTATGATAAAGCATTTTCTTTTACCTCCTATTATTTATTTTACATTCTTTGCTAAAATTATGGAATAAATATGAAGTGGAATGCCAGATGACAAGACAGTGTAACATTTACTTTAAAAAAGAGAGAGCAATGTGACTTTTCCACATTCATCACCTCTCTTTTCAGTCTTCTTAACAAAAACTATAAAGAAGCCAGGTATGGAGGCTATATACCAGTAACCTCAGCATTCTGGGAGGCTGAGGCAGGAGAATCTCAAATTTAAACTCATTAAACTCAGCCTGAGCCACTTAATAACTTAGCAAGGTTCTATGGCTCAGTGCAAAGGCCTTGGAATCAATCTCCAGGATCAAGGAGAAAGGCAGAGAGAGAGAGAGAGAGAGAGAGAGAGAGAGAGAGAGAGAGAGAGAGAGAGAGAGACAGAGAGAGAGAGTGAGTATTCCCAAGGAGTTTCAGGAGCAGGGCAGTGAGGTATAGGAACACAGTGCAGGTTATGCAAAGACACTAGAGAAGACAAATTCTTCTAGCAGAAAAGGAAGCCAGTTTCACAGGATTTTCATAAACATTGGGACAGGAAGCTACCATGATTTGAACATTTATTAAAAATGAAAATCCAGGTGTGGTGGCACAGGTCTGTAGTCCTAGCACTCTGGGAGGCTGAGGCAGTAGGATTTTAAGTTTGAGTCCAGCCTGGCCAAACAAAAATGGGCTGGGGATGTACCTCAGTGCGAAGGCCCTGGACTCAATATCTCTAGTACCACAGAGAAACAAGGAAAGAAAGAACTAGTGTGACACAGCCCCTGGGGCCAAGGACATCATGGGCACACTAATTCTGCCCCATCCTCCACAGCCCTGCAGTCGGTGTTTGGCCCCATGGCTCGGAGAATCCTGGCTGTGGCCCACCCCCACAGCACCCTGGGCCAGTTGGCCCCAGCACCCATGGACACCCTTCCGGGCTACGAGGAGGCTCTTCACCTGAGTCGCTTCACTGTCGCCAGGTGTGGGCAGAAAGCACCTGATCTGCCTGCGGTTCCTGAAGAGAAGCAGCTGTCTCCCGGGGAGAAGGAATCTCTTTCAAGTGAGCGCCCTTCAGCAGCATCCGGGGAGGCTGAGGCAGGAGGATTGCAAGTTCAAGCCCAGGCCGGGCAACCTAGTAGCTTAGTGACTATCTCAAAAGTAAAAACATAAAAAATGGGGCGGGACCATAACTCAGTATGAAGGCTCAGTCCCCAGGGTGGGGGTGGGGGTGGGGGACCTTCTCACCCTGATGCGGGCCGGTATATGGAACATGGAGAAGGAGGTTCTTCCATAGCCTTTGGGGGATCCCCAGACCAGTGGTGCGTTCTCTTGGTCTAACTCTTGGAAGGTTTTACACGACATCTAAACATCATTCTGTGGAAAACAGACTCCCCAGCTCTTCATTCTCAGCCAAGTATAATTTTCTGATACTGATCACTGTAGTCAGGAACTCAAATTCTTCAGCTGGTGGCCATAATTTGCAACTTGTCCCTGCAGAATACCAAATTAGGAAAACCTCAGGTGTCTGGAATTCCCGCACCTGCCGAAGGCATGTAACCCTCCCTCACCCCCTGGCGCTGCGAGTCACTCGTGGATTGGGCTAAGATTCAGAAGAAAGGCAGTGAAAGCATGTCACTGAACATCAGCGTGCTGAGTCAAGTGTGGGGCACACACCTGTCGTCCCAGCACTCTGGGAGGCCACGGCAGGAACATCGCAAGTCGGAGCCCAGCCTGCGCAATTTAGGGAAACCCTGATCAAAATCAAAAATCAAAGTGGGCTGGGAATGTAGCTCACTGTGAGGCCCTAGACTGAAGAAGGGGGCTGAGGGGTATGGTGGGAATGCAGCTCTGTGTGCAGGCCCTGGGTTCGACCCCAGTGCCCACGCCCAAGTCCATCTTCAGTTCCTCTGCTGCATAAACAAGCTCATATGTACAGACACGTGTGTTCACAAGCACACGCATACCGTAACTCTTAACCAGCAGCACTGCTTTGCTCCTGTCCTCTCCTGCTTCCACCAACTAGAGCCCCAGAGTTGCCAGTGACTCTCTTTGTCCTCTCTGGTGGCACATAACTGCCACCTTGTGGACACAGGGCTGAAAGTGCATTCTCTGCTGTCCATCAGAGTCTCCAGTTCTTGGAGGGCAAGCACTCCGCCAGCTCTGACTGGGACCCTAGCCCTGGGAAGCCCGCCACACAATACGCTGCCTCCCCAAAGTGCTGGTATTGGAAAACCCAGGACGGGAGGTGTGTGAAGGGAAAAACTATTTGTCTTAGAGACGTTACTGAAATCTTTAAAGTACAGTTTTCAGCCAGGCGTGGCAACCCATACCTGTAATCTCAGCATTCTGGCAGGCTGAGGCGGAGTATTCCAAGGACCAGCCAGGGCAGTTAAGCAACTTAGTGAGACCCTGTTTATAAAGCAAAAAAATAATAAAGGGCTGAGGACATAGCTCACTGTAAAGGCCTCGGGTTCAATCCCCACTACTGGACAACCAAATCAAACCAAACCAAAGCAATCAACAAACAAACAGACAAAGTGCAGGGTTTTCTGATAGTAGTACATCACAGATCATTGTGAGTCACAAAGAGGCTGAACATGCGTGGCGTGACGTGTAGAGCACCGTGCGCACAGTTGTTCGTACAGTCGAACTCTCTTCTCCACCCGCCTGCTGCAACTCCACTGAAGATCAGGTCTGTGTGTCTGTTTGCCAGCCTGCTATGTTATTATGAAGTGGCACCTGGCACGGCTTTATTTTCTCAATAGACACATGTTGATTGAGGTGGTAAAGAACTAGATGTAAGTGGGTCTTCTGAGCACGCTCTGTGTGTAGGGCTCCTGTGGGAAAACCAGTGGAGTTTTAGGCAGCGACTTCCGTGTTCTGGGCAGGCAGTGCAGAGCCGGGCCACGAATCAAGCCGCACTGCCTTAAATCCATTCCCCAAATGGCCCCTCAGCCCAGAGAGGGAAGAGCTCTGAGCTGGCACAGTCTGCTGTGATCAGCGCCCTCCCAGGACAGCACACTGCCTCCGGACCCTGCTCAGGTGACAGACTGTGGACTGCTTCGCATTGCAGGTGGCCTTCCCCTAGCACTGCCAAGTAAGTCTCTCAGGCATGATACACTCCATGAAATATTCACGACACTTTCATCCTTTAAGACACCGCTGACTGTGATCCCAGCGCTTTCACTCTAGGAGGCTGAGGCAGAAGGAGGACTGCAAGCTCAAGCTCAGCCTAGGTGACACTTCGTAAGACTGTCTCAAAAGGAAAAAGGCTGAAAGGCTGGGGATGCAGCTCAGCACAAGCCCTGGGTTCAGCGACCACAGCTGAAATAAATAAATAAACATAAATACATCAAATAAGCATTTTTACTGGTCGTCACTATTTCCAGCAGATCAGAAAACATTCATAATTTTAAATCACTGTAATTTTTCTTCTCACCTGGTTGTCACACTCTTCTTTGGAAAGGCTTAGCTCTATTTGGGTCAAAGTTAAAAGGAACAAGGGGAAGGAAAGTACTTTCAATTTGAAAATAAGGCCTGAAAAGTCTACATAGGAGCTTCAGTAAGAAATAGAGTCAGTATTGAATTGCCCTGAATTGTCCTCTCCTGGCTGCCTCAGTGGCCTGAATTGATCCAAAACACTGGCCTTTTACGGTCATTTTGACTCGGGGGAGAGCCAGAAGCTGCAGGGTGTGGTACCCACCTGGTGAGTGAGGACTCACTGGCACGTTTCACTGCCTTTCCACTGGACTGCAAGCAGCAGACAACCACACCTTACAAAGACACACGAAAGGGGACTTAGTGAACTGCTTCAGAAATTGGCAACCGTGATGGGGTCTGTGTGCTTGAGGCGGGAGGGAGTATTTTGAGGGAAATTCATGGCCATGTGTCTTCTATTGTCATAATTTTAAACATTTACTCACATCCTGTATATGTCGATCAGTCCTTGTATAGAATGTGATACAACCATTCCTGGGTCTTCACATAGAGAAAGAATTGAAAAGACCATGGAGAAAATAATTAACATTCCAAAGTGGGGCTATATAGTTCATTTTCTTGTTTCCAGAATGAAACAATTTACTTGTGGGTCTGTTTTTTTAAGCACAGACGTTGAGACTTTCATGAGAGAACACAGGAGTCACAGGCCACTGTTGTCCAGTAATTTTTAAAAACTGATTTGCACACAGCCAAGCAGCGCATCCTCTCTCTGTTTAAGCTTTCTGTTGCTCCGGCCTACAGAGCACATGAATTGCCGCCAGCAGGACTAGTTGGAAAGGTCTTAGATTCTCAGTAAAGGCATGTGGAGGGAGATGGCCTCAAGCCCACACTGCCACCTTACCCAGTGGCCTGCACTCCAGCCACCAACCAGTAAATATCCTTCAGCTGAATGTGGGGTAGTGGGTGTGTAGGGATTGAACTCAGGGCGGTTGCAGCCGGCTTCATCTGCAATTCTATTTATTTAGCGGTGCTAGGAATGGAACAGGAGGCCTTTCGGCACTATGGTACATCCTCCGCATTTTTTCCCTTTGATTTTGAGATAAGACTCTACTAAATTGCCCCAGGTGGGACTGAATTTACATTCCTCCTGCCTCAGCCTCCCAGACTCCTGGGATGTATGATACCATGCACCACCAGGCCCATCTCCTGACCCTCTTCTTCGTTATTTTTTGTAGCAGAAGGGACTGAACCCTGTACATTTGCGGACTATTTTTTAATTCTGATACAGGGCCTCCCTAATGCTAATCGTCCATCCAGGCAGGGCCAGAACTCACTGTCCTCCTGGCTCAGGCTCCCAGACCTGCATCAACCCAGCCCTTTTTTTGAATTTTGAGATCAGATGGTGCTAAGTCACTGAATTGTCCAGGCTTGGGTCGGGCATGGTCTCATCCTGCCTCAGCCTCCCGGAGTGCTAGCATTACAGGCCTGTGTCACCAGGCCACACTCCAGGTGAATTTTCACATTAGAAAAACGTTAAGAGAAACAGACAGCCGCTCATCTAAACTCCCGGGGGCAGGACAAACCCAAAGTGAGTATTTGAGCCAACACAAAGCCCTTCCTAGTCCTCACGGACGTCCCTTCTCCGAACCTGGGTCGCCCTCGGTGCCCTTCACCTACGCCCTCTCCGGATTCCTGAGTCACGCCGCTCTGTTTATGTTGCTGTTCCAAGAACGAACTGCAGCACAGACCCGAGCAGAATGACGCCAGCGCGGGGCGGCGAGCCAGCCCGGCCTGGGGGCGGCGGGCGAGGGCACGGCCCGGCGCGGGACCTGGCGGCGGGGTGCAAGGCGCCCAGGCGGCCGGCCGGCTCCGGGCCCCGGAACCCCAGGTCGCCACGGGCTGGAAAAGGCTGGGTTCACCTTCTGTTTGTTTTGAGACTCAACCAAGAAACCGCGAAGGAGAGGGAACAGAACCTGCTCAGGCCACTTCTTTGGTTTTAAAAACTGCCGTTCTTGTTAGTCTCAAGAAAATAATGAATGATGCCTGTTTCTGTTTTTCGCTGTTCTTGATAGGCTCGATTTACGAAAAACTGAGACGGAGAGAAGATCCGTGCAAATTGACAGTGTCCCGGCCCACCCTCCGCGTGGGCGGGTCCCAGCGCGCCGGGGCGGGGCTTGGTGACGTCACAGCGCCGTGGCGCCGCCTCGGTGTTTTTGTGGCCCGGCTCCTGGGAGAAGCCGCCGGGATTTCTTTGCCTGGCCGAACCCCTCCTTTGGCCCCGGAGACGCCAGATCCCTTCGGAGCGCTTGCCGGATCGCGGCAGGGGAGGCCGCCGAGGTCTCGGAGCGTCCGCTCGCGCCGAAATCGGCCGCATCTGAGGCCGTCGCAGGAGACGCCATCGGCTGCGAGCCACGCAGGCCCCGGGCAGGGGGATCTTTGAAACCCTGAGGTCCATCATGAAGTTCCAGTACAAAGAGGACCATCCTTTTGAGTACCGGAAAAAGGAAGGGGAAAAGATTCGGAAGAAATACCCGGACAGGGTCCCCGTGAGTGTTTGGGTAGCCGGGAAGGGGGGCAGGAGGAGGGGAAGGGGGCCTGGCGGGGACGGGGGAGACGCGCGACGGCTTGCCCTGTGGCGCAGGCGGGTCTCGGGGGACGGGCGGGCCCTGGAATGACCTGCCCCTGGGCGTCCTTCGCCTCCCGAGAGCCTGTGGACGTTCTGCATGGGGATGTATTTAAACCCCAAACCCCGGGCCCTGTACCCATCTTTATTCTGCAGTACCGTGGGTGGACTCCGGGGCCTTTTGGACTATGCTACATTCCCCATCTCCCCACTCCCTCCCTTATTATTGGTTTTAATTTTGAGGCAGGGTCCCCCAAGTCGCCAGTTTAGTCAGGAATGGCGCGATCCTGCCTCAGCCTCCCAGCTGGGAATTGCAGGCCTTGCGCCACTAAGGCCCGGCTCCGTCCCCATCTTTAGATGCTGACCGCATCTTTCGGAGCCGACCTACGCGCCGAGTGACTCAGCAGCATTCAGCCTCGGTGTAGGTTGAAGACGTGCCCCCAGTAGGTGCACCCGTGGGGGGCGGGAGGGATCTGCTCGAGTCACGGGTTGGCTGCTTTGAAGAACTCTCCGAAGGATGGGAGCGAGGGATTGAGTTCCTCTCCCTGGATTTTTTTGCCTTGGGTGGTTCACCTTGGATCGGCTTCACTCTATTTTACCTTTATGTCACGAGGCCCGGGAGAGGAAGGTGCAGATGGCAGTAGATTCTCCTGGCTTCTTTCAGAATTAGGGGCAGGGTAAGGCAGGGGTAAGGTGTGTGGCGGAGCGCCGCCTGGCAGGCCCGGGAGCAAGGTCACGTGGTTCCCCTACGCTGCACCCTCTTCTTGGCTTCAGGGCCAGGTGAGGGACCTTACCCGATTCTGACCAGACTGCAGCTGGATGACACCTTGCTGCCTCTGAGGTTGACCCCAGTTTAAAATTAGCGCAGGCAGTGAGGAAGGAGGAGACGCTAAGGTTGGTCTCAGCATCCGGGCCTTTTCCCCTCTCCCCATCCCCCGCCCACTCGCCTGGTTTTTCTCCGGTGTGGGCGGTGTGGGCTGCGCAGCCCGATAGGAAGGTAGAGGAGCTCTTGGGGTTTTTGGAGATGCCAGTAGCGGAGACTGTAAGGTTGTCCAGGTGGGGACGCCGGAGTAAGGATTATGTGTAACTTAAAGGTAGAAGAGGTGCAGTTATCTGGTGTTTCGTCTTGACCTACAGGTACTGGGAGTTCTTCTGCCATTCTTGCCTGACTTTCATGGTCTGGTAGCAGAAGAAACTTGGGACTTAGCCCTGCGCTGAAAACTCCAGGCAGCCCATTTCCTGTAAGGCTCTGATGTGCCCTAGGAGTTTTACATGCACAAGGATTTTCAGCAAAAAGTGCGAGCTAACATTTTACCGAGGGACACGGTCTCTGGACTTTGGTTGACAGCCTTAAAAGTTTTATTTGAGTGGAGGAGAGGACCAGAATCACACATTCTAGCCCTGGGCAGTGTAGTGAGATCCTGTCCCAAAATCAAAATAAGTGAACTGGGCATGTAGCTCAGCATGGAGGCCTTAGGCTCCATCTCCAGAAGCACACGTGGGGGGACACACACGCACAGACACTTTTTATGTGTCTTAAACACTCAAGTACTGGAATTAGATAACCTCCTCCCCCTCAGGAGCCTTTTTATTCAGAGATCCATGAGGACAGGCTCTGTTTCATTAGCTGTGTGTAAATTGTGAGCTTTATCACTTGCTGTTCCAGAGGCTAGGTAAAATTTCCATGCATTTCCTCAATCCTGCGGCCTCTCCGTTTAGTCCTGATGTTTCACCCAGGAGATTTCTACGAAGCCTTCTTTTTCCATTCCTACTCATAATTTGCTGTTAAATGTTTTACTCCTGTGATCACATATAAGCCATTAGAGCCATCACTTGCACGTCTTGGTTCCTGTAGTTATGTTTTTATTTTTGATTTTGAGTCAGTGTCTCATTAAGTTGCTCCAGCACTACAGGCTCCTGGTTAACCATGGGTCTGCCACTGTGAGGTGCTCAGCCTGCGATGTAGGAAGAAGGGCTTTGCCGAATACAGAGATTTTGTTTGTGGCCTGGAATTGAACCCCTGTCTTGGGCATGGAAGCACTGCACTCTGCCGCTGAGTTACCCACGTAATCCAAGATTGGATTTTAATTCTGCATTGTAGCAGGAATTCCCTGTGCCCTTGGGCTGAACTTTTTCTTTTATTTCTTGTACGTTATATTTTTGGTACTGGGGATCGAGCCTAGGGCCTTCACACTAAGCTGCGTCCCCAGCCCATTTTTATTTCTAATTTTGAGATAGTCTCACTCAGTTGCTAAATTGCCTGGGCTGGGACAGAATTTGTGATCCTCTTGCCTCAGCCTTCCTGCCAGAGTGCTGAGATTATAGGCCTGTATCACCACACCCAGCTTTGAGAACCTTTCATTTTATTGTGCTAAGGCATCTTATTTACAGAAAATCAGGCTAAATGGCTTTTGAATGGCTTATAAAGCCACAAATACATGGCTCCACGGCCGCAGCTTTCCTTAGTAGGTGCCCTGGTGCCTTAGCAAGGGAAGGGCTTCTTAGATCCTGAAGTAATGGCTGCAGTGTATTGAAGACCTGCAATAGCAAGAAATTATTACAACAGGTTATCTGTTCTTTTAGTGTCAGCCTCGTTTCATAGATGAACGCTAAGACCTAAATGGGATGGCTTCTACTCAGGACACTGGAGTGTGGAGTGGAATTGGATTCCTTAGAATCCAGGGCATTTCTGGCTACCAAGGCCTGAGGAATCGCCTTCCTCCCAGTGTTCCCCAGGTCTCCCTGGGTGTTCCCGCAGTCTGCTTTGTCACTCCCTTCTACCTCCATCTTCAATTGCTGCCCCTTCTTCGTAGGAGCTGCCAGGTTTTGGGCTTCTTGAGATGCACAGTTCCAAGCTACCTGTGTTTCTCTTTGATCTTAGTTTTTTATATTGATTGATTGATGACTGACTAAATGAATGAATGAAATACTGGAAATTGAGCAAAACAGGGCCCAGAACCACCTGAGAAAAGGCATTGTTTTGATAGGCTAACTCCAGAAGGTAAGTGTTGCACGCTGTGCCTGACGGTCCCTTGTAATGGCAGTCCAGTAGGGAGTAGGTGTGTGTGTGTGTGTGTGTTTGGGGGCTAGAGGTGTTAGAAAAGTTGTTCTGTTGGACTGAGACACTGTCACTTCCAGTAGGGCCACCATAGGATGTGTCAGGAAACATGTAGTATTCATGCCTGTCCCCTCCTCTCTCCCAGGTCATTGTGGAGAAGGCTCCTAAGGCCAGGGTGCCAGATCTGGACAAGAGGAAGTACCTGGTGCCCTCTGACCTCACCGGTAATGCTTGGTGCCTTCGAGTACCCTCCATCCCAGGATGGAGTGTGCTCCATCCTTATCCCACACACCCAAGTTGGTGGTTGTGAGTGGGGCTTTTCTGGGTGTTAGCCGATTCACAGGTGACGTAGTCATTCTCTGATCATCAATTCCTGTACTATTTTCTTTCACTGGATCTTATTTGACGTAGACAGAGCAAAGCAAAAGACATTAAAAGATCAGACATTTTTAAGCAGCTTTTAAAATTCAGCTTGGTTACTGTACTAGTAATTTGTTCCCAAAAAAAGAAACTGGGCCAAGCCAGATGTAGTGGCGCATGCCTGTCATACCAGCACACAAGAGGCTGAGGCAGGAGGATTGCCTTGAAATTGAAGGGCAACCTGACCTAGATAATGAGTTCAGGGCCAGCCTGGGACATAGCAAGACCTCTGCCACAAAAAAGGAAAAAAAAGTAGAAAAAGAAAACCAGTCCCGTGTTTGGAGGAACATATTTTTGAGATTCTCAACCAAATATTTTAACTCTTTAAGATATTTCCAGGTTTTTTTAAACTTGTTTTATAAATTCTATTTGGAATTATAAGAATATACTTAGTCTCTATCTTAATATTTTTTGGAGGGCAGTGGTCTTACCCTATAGTCCAGACTGGTCCTGAACTCACAGTGTAGCCCAGGATGGCCTTGACCTCATAGCCTGCCTCAACCTCCTCAGTGCTGGTATTACAGACATGTGCCACCATACCAGGCTAAATTTTATGTGGTGCTGGGGAACTGAATCTAGGGCATCTACCGTTTCTATCTCGGGACCCACCTCCTAATGGCAAACAGTTCCGTAAGTATTCCACTACATCCAGATACACGTGGCTTTTGGGGGACATTCCAGATCCAAACCATAACATACCACCACTGGCCCCCAAAAGACTCACATTCACCATACGATAAAATGCAGTTAGTCCTTCTCTAAGAGTTGCCAAAGTCTTAACAGTTCCAGAATTGTTAAAAAGTCGAGCCCAAAATCTTCTCCAGACTCAGGGCAAATTTTTAGTTGTGAGCACATATGAGAAGCAGAGTTAACACTTGGAACGTGAAGTGTCACAGGGTAAACATTCTCATTACAAGAGGGAGGATAGGAGGATAGAAGGCCATCAGGCCAAAAGAAGCTCTGACCCAGGAGAACAAGGGTTAAATCCCATAGCGCCCTTGAATTCTGTAGTTTTGTGTTTAGCGCTTGGGGTAAACTGGCCAAATGTGAGCTCGAACGGGCTTGGGTGGCCCTGCTCCTACAGCATTACCTCGGGTTGTCAACTCCAAGGTTTCTTCTTTGAGCTGGCTCGCTCACAGCCTGTGGCCTCCTCGGTGGACAAAACATGTTTCTGGCACATTTCCTGGATCTTCACTGTACTTTTGGCACTCACTGCCCTCCCGGGGCCTCGCTGCCTGGCTGCCAAGGCCTTCTTCTGAAATCTGGGTGGGGCCTTCATGACTCTGTAGCTCTTACACCATGTGTGCCTATGAAACCAGGACCACGTGGTTGTTGCCGAGGTCCCCATGTGTTTGAACAACAGTCTGGTCCCCTTGGACAGTTGCTTTCACGGCCTCTGAGTTTTTAGATGGCTGAACTCCAGGTGACTGAACTCTGGCAAATATTTCCCTCTGGCCCATGCAGAAAGGGCTTGGTTACTCTGTCCAGGGCAAAATCTTCTGCTGAAGCACTCTTTAATTGGTAAAGTGTGGGGTCTTGCTGATTCCTGACACATCCTCAGGGCGTCTTTTTTGTAGTCTTGATTCTAAGTCCTGGGTTTTGTTTCAAGTGCTAATCTCTTTAACATCCCTGTGTTCTTCTGACCACTTCTGTAGGTCCAATCAGCTAGTCAAACTGAACATTTTACATTTTTTTTTCTCTGTCATTTTTTCTGCTTTTTCCAGGAGTTGGCCAAAAACTGCAAGTGGTACCCATGTGGTAGTGTCAACATTGGGCTGATTAAGTAAACCAGTGCCCTTAATCTCAGTTTCAATCAAAGTCTCTGAATAAAGGCAAAATGCCAGCACCCTTCATCTAGACCTATTGCCAATATCATCCTTCCTATCTAAACCTTCTTGAGCCTAGCCTTTCCAGTTTGCAATCCTTTTGGCATTCTGGTCTTCTGATTTCTGCCAGAATCTCCCATCAGGCTTGGCTTACAGCATTTTTTTTTTTTTTTTTTTTTTGATTCAGGATTTTACTGTGTAGTCCAAGCTGGTCCTGAACTCACTGTGTAGTCCAGGCTGGCTTCACACTCAAGGCGGTGCCCCTGCCTCAGCCTCCTGATTGCTGGGATTATAGGCATTGACTACCACAAAGCTGGGGCCTTGCTCTTGCTGGACAAGTGCTGTAACTGCTAAGCTGTGTTCCCAGCCTCTTGGGTTATAGCATTCTAACGCTTCTCTAGCTGGCGTCTTCAGACCTTTTCAAACTCCTCTTGCAGAAGGTCAGGTAAAGTCAGAACAACAACCCCTTTTCTCTGGTACCAGTTTCTTTGTTACACCTGACATCCACACTTGAGGGAGGAAGGGCTAATTGTAGCTCACAGTTTGAGAAAGGTTTCACACAGTCCATTCCACCCCTTCCAGCCAGGCCCCACCTCCCAGCAGCAAATGGGTTCCATAGATATCCTACCGTATCTAAATACATGTGGCTTTTGGGGGACGTTCCAGTTCTAAACCATAACACCAGGGTATTCCATTTTACAGATTTTTGTAGATAAATGTGCTTCAGAATTAATATACTAGATTATCAGGTCTCTAGTAATTTTTCAGTAGTTTTGGGAAAAGGCTGGATGTTGAGCTCACCCACTGCCGAGACACTGGGTCGAGTGCTAGGATTATGTGTTCAGTAAGCTCTTCCCTCCATGTTTGTGTTAGGATGGTGGTGGGGATAGACCAGTGCATTGTATCAGTTTTGTACAAATACGGGAATATTTTGGTGTGGATATACAAAGCATTCCCTCAGAGTGGTTCTCAGACCTTGAGTGGATTTGGTGACGTTGGTCTGAAATTGAGAACAGGAGGGCTAGCCCCACTGTAGTACGTCGGGGTGACGCAGGCCTCTCAGAGGTCCATGTCGTATTACCAGGGTGCCTCCGCTCTGATGGTGGTGCCGACTCTGGCACTGATCTCATGCCGCCTTTTCTTTTTGCTCTTCTTGTTCCAGTTGGCCAGTTCTACTTCTTAATCCGGAAGAGGATTCACCTGAGACCTGAGGACGCCTTATTCTTCTTTGTCAACAACACCATCCCTCCCACCAGCGCCACCATGGGGCAGCTGTATGAGGTAATGGTCCTGTCCCCGTGCCAGGCGGGTGGCCTCCTCCTACCTTTGTTTCAGTGTATGTTGATAACACGCCTGGAAGTGGGGCAAGTGGTGTTGTTTGGCAGGGTCCTCTTACCCGTGGCGGGGGAGCTCAGGTGATCGGATACCTCTTGTCCTTTAGGGATGGAGCACCCTCCTCAGCTTAGTAAGCCTTCGGAAAGAAATCTTCCCAGCTCGCCTGACGAGCGTTTTAGTGCCACAGTGAATGGCTCCCTGACAGCAAAGAATTGTCCTATTCATAGTTCCTATACAAACTGAAGATGTGGCTTAAGACGACCACATAGGAAGCTTCCCCCCTTCTTTCTTTCTTTTCTCTCTCTCTCTCTCTCTCTCTCTCTTTTCTTTTTTTTATGTCTTTGCTGCATGCCTACCTGCTTGCTTTCTTCCTCTGTCGTCTTCACGGGGGACTGAGTCCAAGGCTCTCACTGACTGACTCGGTATTCAGCCTGGGCTCCAACTTAGAATCCTCTGCCTCAGCTTCCTGGCGTGCTGGCATGACATGCGTACACCACCGTGCCAAGCTCAGTTCCTCTTTTTGATGGGCTCTCGTCAGAACTCCCCTGTTGACCCTGTAAGATACATCCTAGAGACCCTGAGCACGACTGTTCCTGAGCTGTCATCTTCTCTCCCTTAGGACAACCACGAGGAAGACTATTTTCTGTACGTGGCCTACAGTGACGAGAGTGTCTATGGGAAGTGAGTGGCAGACGCCCAGTCGCTGGGAGCACCTGGACTTGGGGGGAGGGGAGGGGTGTGAGTGGGACTTGGGGGAAGAGAGGGAGGGTTCCCACCAAGGAGGAGACGGAAGGCGGAGACGTCGGGGACACTGCACCACACACACTGTCGTCGTCATACCCTCACATGCTCAGTTGATGTTTTTGCTGCTGCCTCAGCCCAGGGAGAAAGTTTGTCTGAACCGAGTTGCTGGATTGGCCTGGCTTGAGGCCCTGGTGGGCGGAATTTCACAGCACTGCAGAGAACGCAGTTCTGTGAGATTTCGTCGGAGGCTTAGGTGGCAGGCTAATTAAAGCCAGAGATGGACACAGGCCAGCAATTAATTCCCCTGTTTTAGGGCAAGAGATTTGAGGTTTTGTTTTGTTTTGTTTTGTTTTTTGACATTTGCACAGGACAAACTAGGGGAAAGAAACAGGGATGCTGTAGGATTTGTGGTAGTGGACCATATACCTGGGGACCAAAAAAAAGAGAAAAGAACAGGAAAACCAAGCAACCACCCACTGTAATTGAATCATTCCAGACTGTCCAGTTCCTCCCTTCCTTCTGTCTCACTCGCACACAGGAATGTCACAGTGCCACCTAAAGGTGGCAGGGGACATTCACAGAGGCATTTTAGTGGACCTCTTTTAGTTTTGGAAAATAGGGGTCAGCAGAAGGTGGTTCTAGTAACAGATAGTTCTGATGGCATTAAACTGGAATTGACTTGAGCATCTGTAACCTGCTCGCTCTCTGGCGCCCTTCATCCCCCGTTTGGAATTTCATGAGTCCCGGACACTTCCGGTTATAGGCTAAAGCCAGCACTTCAGTGTTGCCCATAGCATTTCCTCGGTACAAAGATGTGAGTGTGTTTCGTGTGGACGGGGCACGTATGAGCCGGGCCTATAGTGCAGGCCTGTAATCCCAGCTGTCAGGAGGCTGAGGCAGGGTAATGGCAAAGGAGTCCAGCTTGACCGACTGGGTGACTTAGGGAGACCCTGTCTCAGAATGTAAAAAAATATATAAAAAGGGCTGGGTCTTCAGTACCAAAAAAGAAAAAGAAAAAGCAGGAATGAGGTAAGGTAGACTATATATACTTCCCCTGCATCCTGAATTCACGCTCCCTGTTGCTACTGTCCCCAGTGTCGTGCACGCAGGAGTGCTGCGTGAGGGCCAGCCACTTCCCTCTCACCGTGTCAGCCTCTGCAGCTGCTAGCTAGCACCATTCGGAGGGGATGACTTGGCGTAATTCATGGGGATTTTACGGGCTTCTTTTCACGTAGGGGCTGTGGGGTGGGGGTGGGGAGCAGGAATACACTCGGATGTGACATTTCAGTTCATCTCTGCTAACAAGGATCCTTCCTTGGGGGGAGGAAATCTGCGAGTGTTTTGCCAGCTGCAGGTTCTTGTATAATGAAGTCAGTGCTGTCAGACCAAGGAAATAAAATAATTGCTTACCTTAAAAATCTGCCTAGTTTGGAAATGGTGTCTCCTCTTTGGTATGAAGTTTTGTAGGTAGCATGTGGAATTGCACGCGCGCGTGTGTGTGTGAGTGAGTGTGAGTGTGTGGCTGAGGACTGAGCTGAGCTCAGGGCCTTAGCCCCACCGCAGTTTTCATTTTGACTTTGAGATAGGGTCCTGCTAAGTCTCCTGGCTGGGCTCAGATGTGCAGTCTTCTTCCTGCTGTTGCTGCACAGGGTGCTGAGACACAAGCCTGTGCCGTGGCACTGGGCACGCATGGACTCTGAATAAGAATTCTGAGTGTTAGTGGTGAGTGCTTGTGAGTGACCCAGTGCTAGCGTGACTTGGCTCTTCGCTGGCAGGGAGTGGCCGTCCAAGGTGGATGTTGAGGTGGGCAGCGTGCCTTGGGTGTGGGCGATGCATGTGTGGTCTTCTCTAAGCCGAGGCGGCGGTACTCTTCATAAGAGCTGGAGCTAGGAGACGGCTGGCAGGGCTTATTTTGGTGAACTCCTAGTACTGGTCTTTGCACTGCAGTCTGCCCCGCCCCCTTCGCTGCAGTCCCAGACCACCACCTCCCAGCGTCTGAATGAGTGTGGTGTCTGACCCTGGGAGTCTTGCAGGCAGGAGCTGGCACGTGGGCTGTGGGAGAGACTGAGCCACCAAGAGATGCGCGGAGACTCCTAGAACCTGTCTCCAGCCATCTAGTCTCTTAGCAGCGATCTTTTCAGGTGCTACAGCTCTAAAGGATACAGCAACCAGGTCTGATGGCACAGGCCTATAGTCTCAGCACTCTGGACTCTGAAGATGTCAAGTATGAGCCCAACCTGGGCAAAGTAGCATTTCACTGCTCGAATTGTTTTCTTCAAAATGTTGTGCACCTGTTGGGGAAAAAGAAGTTTGAAAAAAGCTAATACATAGTGCTAATGTGGCAGAGGAGCTCACCGCTTGCCCTGATTAGAGTTGTTACGAGTTGATAATAAGGGTTGACGTACTGGGGGTGTTTGTACTGAATTATATCCCCAGCCTACCACCATCCCCCCTGTTTTTGAGAGTCTCGATAAGACTGAATTGCCCAGATTGGGGGTGTACGTGGAATCCTCCTGCGTCGGCTTTCCCCTATGCTGGGCTTGTAGATTTTCACCACTGGGCATGGCTAGCAGTCACTGTTAAGTCACCCCCCGGTACAGGTTCCCAGGTACTACAGTGGCCCATGGGACGCGGCTCAGTCACTGCCTGCTGCCTTGGGGATGTTACACTTAATAAACTCACAATTCTGTCTTCTGTTTGTATCATTCCTCACTAACTGTAAGGATGTAGCGTGATTTCGGAGCTGTGTGGAGGAGGGACCTGGATGTACAATTCCGTATGGTTATGTCATCAGGTCAAACTCAGGTATTCTGGAAAATAAACTTGTTGGTAATTCCCTTCAGGTTTTTACCGTGTACCCTTTTTCTTCCCCAGTGCTGAGGCTCACACCCCAGGCCTTGGCATCTGGTAGACAAGCACCTTCCTGCTGAGCCACCGCCCCACCCCCACCCCCACCCCCCCACCAGCAGCAGCCTTTTAGGCAAAATGTTAATACATTTCTAGTTGTGACTTGGAATATTTTTACTTTTGACAGATTTTGAACAAGCATTCACTTTTTCATTATTTCTGTATTTAGCTGTCTGAAACCAGCCACGTTTTCAGAAAGGAGGCCGCTTTGCCCTTAGCTGGCCTGCGTCCTGGCTCAGTGCGGCCCTGAGTCACTGTTGGCTTCTCATCTCGGCCTTCTGCCCCTTCCCGAGCCGCCTTTGTTTGCCTAGATACTATTGCAGGGGAAGGTACCCGGTTTGCCTAGCGTCCACTGATGACATGTTGTCTTGGTGATAACGCCACACATTTTTTTTCTCAGCTTTTGATACATGGCACACACACACACACACACACACGTACACATGCGTGCATGCACGCACAATCCATAATTCTCGTCTGTTAAGACTCAGTGGTTGCTCTCGGCCACATCGTGCATTCTCCTGTACTCTTCTCATGTCCTGTGGGCCCTTGGGTGCTTTTTAAACACACAAGACCAGGTTATTTCCCAAGTGTGCACTGGCAGGGTGGGATCACCCTGAGAAGCTCTCCTGTGGCACAGTGTGCCCTTGGCAGTGTGCCTGGTTCTTGGCACTGACCAAGGAGAGACGTGAGTCATTCTTGTACATAGTCAGCAGCCTGGGACCATCTGTTCTGACAGTTCTGTTTTCAACACAGCAGTGTATTTAAGATCCTGTGACCTTTGTGTGGTGTGTGTGTGTGTGTGTGTGTGTGTGTGTGTGTGTGTGGTACAGCCTTCATCAAGAATTACAGGACTGCACCACCAGGTCCAGCTAAGATCCTGATTTCTCTTTGGAGGTACACAGCTCCTAAGTGTTGCACAAAGTAACTCAGAATTGTTGAAGTGTTGAAGTGCATCTTCTCTTTACATGTCTAGTAGGCTCACAGTTGCCTCGTGCCATCTAGGAAAAGCATGGTGATTGGCTATTGCCTGATTTCAGCATCCAGCTTATTCCTTCCCACAGCAGCAGGTGAAACCTAGTGTGGGGCACAACAGATGGGGCATGGGGTGGATGTGGTCTTGCTGGTTCCGGAGATGCCCTCAAAACAACTTGCTTACTGTCCTGGTACCGAGTACTTGACTTGTTCATGTTTATGGCAGTCTGTAGCAACCACACATTTCCTTCATAGCAAATTTAAATGCGTTCCTGGTCAAAGTGCAGTTTTCAAATCTTTCCACCCTTGTTTTGCTCTAAATTCCCATTGTAAGTGAGTAAAAGCAGACAGCACCAGTAGCAGTGAACTAAACCTGTATTGCCTTGAAGTTACTGCCGTGTTAATTAATCTGTCATTTTGAATGTCAGCCTCATACAAAGTCTCAGGGCAGGGACAAAATGCAGACAAGTATTTTAATAAAGTGTTGTAATAAAGTATTAACAAGTATTGCAATGAAGTGGCTGTTAGTCCAACTCCACATAGTTCCTGTTTCCATCTGAAACTTCACGACCCTGGCCTTCGCTGGCCACATTACCAATGACATTCTGGCCTCCTGAGCCCCTGCCACCTGTGTTTCCCATTAAGCTCTTTTTATAGCTTCTAGGGTCCTTCCAGTCTGCTGCTCTAAATCTTTCCAAATTTCCACTGCTAACCTATTCCAGTGGTTTCTGAGCCACATTGTCAAGTATAACCACAGCAATAACTCAACTTCTTGTGTTACAGTTTGGATCTGGAATGGCACCCAAAACTTCACATGTTTGGATGTGGAGCTGTGTACTCTTGGGAGGTGGGGCCTGGCTAAAAGGGGTGATGCTTGGGGCTTGACCTGAAGGGGTATGTGCTCCTCTCAGAATTGGCTTCCCCTCTACCATGCTGTGAAGAGCTAGGAAGCATCCCTGTTTCCATGAATGGACTATGGCCTTCTGAAACTGAGCTAAAATAGATCTTTCCTCCCTAGAGTTGTGGCTGTTGAGTGTTCTGTCCCAGCAATGAGAAAAATAACTGAGACAGAAATTGGTACCAGAAGTGGGGTTGTTGCTGAGACTTTACCTGACAATGTTATTGGAAAGCTTTTGAAACTGGTTTGCAGGAGGAATTTGGAACAGTTAGAGGATGCAGGCTGGAATAGCCTTGCAGTGCACTGGGACAAGTATGATGGGAGATTCTGGTCAGAGCTCAAAAAACCAGAGTGCTGATAGAAGTGTGGATTGAAAAGACCAGGCTCAACAAGTTTCAAATGGGAAGGAGACTGTATTGGCACATAGTCTAAAAACCATGTGTGCTGTGCTCTGGTTAAAAAAAAAAAAGTTTCACAGCACTTTTGCCCTTGTTTATAGATTTTGCATGAAACTGAGATTGAGGGCAGTGTACTACTTAATCTGGTATTAAAAAAAAAATTTCAAGGCAGCCTGATGTTCAGGTGGTTACATGGCAACTGCTTGTAGCTTTTAGCCAGCCTGGGCAAATGGCAGGAAAAAAAATAGCACAAAAAGAATGATATAAAAAGTTTGCAGTTCTGCCAGACTGAAAGATGTACAATGATGGAAGGCAGAACACACGGAAGTTAAAGAGGTTAATATTAGAAAGAATCCAAGTACATGCAATCAGGACTGTAGGAAAGATGCCTTGAGAGTATCTCAAAAGTCAACAAGACCCCGCCCTTTAACAATACCAGGGTGGAGAGACGAAGGACTTTGCTCTGGGAAGTGTACTCTAGGGCCAAAGAGAAAAATGTCTGTTACAGTTTAACCAAGAACTGAAAGGCCTTGGCAGCGGCTGTCCAAGGGGCCCAGGCTACTGCTCAAGCCACTGGTAGATATGGGCGTTGTCCACATGGTCCTGGATTGACAGGCTTTCAGAGTAAGAGTTGTGGGTTCATGGAGGCTTCCCCACAGATTTTAGAGGAAGGCCTTGGAGGCCAGGCAATGAGTGTGTCCCTGGGAGGGCAGTATGTGAAGTTGTAAAGGAGAAACTTAGAGTGCAGTGGAGATCTTAAAATTTTAAAAATGCCAAAAACATGGGTCCTTGACTGACAGAAGTTGCAGGCTATGAGCGAATCCAGCCTGAAGGAGCGAAGGTGGAAGCGGTAGCCAATGGCAGCGGTACGAGTGGGGCCTCTGAAGCCTTATGGAGTTCACATCTTGCCACGTTTTACCCCATCACTGCTTGCCCCACGTGCTGGCCAGGGAGGTATAGAATTTAGCCCCTGCCCTGCTGGGTTTAGAACTTGTTTCAGTCAAGTTGCTTTCTGTCTTCATATTCCTCCTTTTTGGAATGGGAATATTTACCTTGCGTCATTGTGTGTTGGAAGTGCTTAATGTTTTGCTTTTCCGGGAGCTCACAGCTGAGAGTTTGCCCTGCCTCTCAAAGGAGAATTTGAACTTAGACTTTTTACCAGTGTTAAAACTATTAAGACTGGCAATTCTTAAAGATAGAGTGAATGCATTTTGCATAAGGATGTAGATATGTCTTTTGGGGACCAGGGGTGAATGTTGCAGTTTGAATCTGGAGTGTCCACCAAAAAACTCATGTGTTTAGATGTAACTGGATACCCATGGAGGTGTATACTCTAGGGAGGCTGGTCCTGGCTGGAAGGGATGGATGTTGGAGGCTTGGCGTGGAGGGACATGTGCTGGTTTCACCCTTCCTCCCTGACTTGGCTTCCCCCTGCCATGCTGTGAAGAGCTATGCAGCTGCATCCCAACTGTGTGTGGTCACCATTTCCAGTTGCCCACCAGTGAATGGACTGTGACCTTCTAAAACTGTGAGCTGAAAAATAAATCTTTCCTCCCTAAAGTTGTGGATGTCAGGTATTCTGTCCCAGCAATGAGCAAGTAATTAAGGCATCTTGATAGGAATCTTTTGTTATCCAGCTGTTTATCATTGTGACAGGAGATGTCTGCAGTAAATCAAGTGAACGAAGAAAGTGTTTATTTTGGCTCCCGAGTTCAAGTTGTAGTCCATGGTCCTCTGGTCATACCCTTTGGGGCTGGTAGCAGCATAGTATATTATGGTGAAAGCACAAGTAGGAAAGGCCACTTACAAGCCAGGTGTGGTGGCACACACCTGTAATCCCAGAGCTGGGGAGGCTCAGGCAGGAGGATTGCTGTGAGTCCAGTGCCAGCCTGGCTTCCATATTGAGTTCAGGACCAGCCTGGGCTACAGAGAGAGACCGTGTCTTGAAGAAGAAGAAGAAGAAGAAGAAGAAGGAGGAGGAGGAGGAGGAGGAGGAGGAGGAGAAATAGCAGCCACCACTTACTACAAAGACATTCCCCAGTAATCTAACTCCCGCCACCACCCAGGAGGTCCCCAGGCTGGTGGACAAGCCTTTACATAGGGGCCTTTGGGGTACATTTATGATCCATGTCATCATAAAAGTATGTGAGGCACATACAATAAAAGAAGTTACTATTTTTGTTACTGTGATGCAAGTATAATAAATCCACGTGTTCAGTGTGGTATGACCTAGCAATGAAATGAGGTTAATGTTCTGAAATTCCCATGGTCAGTTTATTGCAAAGCTAGTGAGAGACTTGGTTTTATTTTTAATTATAGGATTAGTTGTCTCCCACTTTTTTTCATCTTGTCTAAAAAAGCCACAGTGGATCTAAGATGAGTGGATTAAGAGAAATTAGTAATTTAAATTTGTATCTTGAGCTTTCTGCTTTTAAAGAATTTAAGACAGACAGACACCTAGTTTGTGTAGTGTACCTAGTTTTAATTTCACTGGACACTCTTCTCTTCTGTCAATGTGGTAAATCATTTTTTGCAACATTTTAATCAATTTGTGAAAACTTGTGGTTGCAGTTAAGTTTATATGTCATGTTACCTAACTCATCATAATTTTTATTAAAAAATTACTTCTGTTTAATCTAAGTAAATATCTGTGAAAATATATCTGGCTTTTATTATTCAGTAAGATTCCATACAGTAATCTGTGAGGGCTGGGCTAAACATAAATTACTACATTGTCAATCAAATATCCACAATATTCTGACCCTAACATACAAATCAGCAGCACATTCTCTACAGTATTATGGGCTTTATTTCAAATTCTGTGGATTAACAAGTCTAAATGTGTGCAGATATACAGGATTAGTTCTTAACAGGCAATAATTAGAATACTTAGTGGTCCGGATTTTCCCTTGAATTATTTTTAAAAAGACATCAACATTCTACTATGATTTTACCCAACATGAGTCGTGCCTTTTACATATCATGTGCACTCTCCATCTAGCTGAGAAGGACCAGAGGAGAGGAGAGCACAGCACACACGTTCCCTCCTGAGAGAGTCATGCGTCCTTCCGTGGGGTGGCCTGGTGATTGTCCTAAGAAGGCCTGTCATCCTTGAGTCACAAGCAGGATACCTAACAACAGTAGTCCAGGACAGTAGCAAACTATCGGAATCTTCATAGGCTGTCTCATGACGCTCAGTGTGAGTCCAGGGCCAATAAAGCAGATTTCTGTTAACACGTCAGTAGCACTAATACAAAACACTCACGCTGGGCTATTCGGAAGTCAGTTAACGTCACCCGCTTCCCTGGAATGCAACACTGTGGTGTTCACCTTGGACGCCTAGGTTTTCAGTGAGTTTGTCTATTTCCAAAAAATTGTTTACACATTTTACAAGATGGAATGGTGAGAAGCCTGATTACCCATGCTGTGAATTAATCTCTCTTTCAGTGATAACTATTATCTTTTTAACAGAATCTTAGATTTTAAGTTCTTCTTTTAAGTTAGGTTGTTAAACTTGCAACTCTCTGGCTAAGAAAGAGAAGTTGTAATTACCTCTCTTTTTAGTATGAAGCGGATGATACCCCAAAAGAAAATTAAATGTTCTGAAGTCTTTTTATCGGATTATGAATGAACTACAGATTCAATACATGTGAATAGCAGCTTGGGAATACGTGACCGTCTTTATCCTGTTTGGCCACACACTCTCTCTCTCTCTCTGAACCTGCCCACCCTTACCTCTCTCCCTTTCTCAGTGTCCCTTCCCATTCCTACCTGTCCACCACCCTTCTTCCTGTCCTCTTTTGTTCGGTTATTTTTATGCATGTATTTATGGCCATTTCACATGAGACACACCAAGCGATAACTAGTATGTTTTGAATGTTGCTTTTGGTGACAAGGATTGTTATGTGTTGCATTATATATTGTTTCCCTCAAATCCTTATTATGTCATTTATATCATGAGGATAAAAATTACAAATTCATAGTCACATTCTCAGCAAATATATAACAATATCAGCTGGCTTCTGATATCAGAAGTTATCAAAAACATTTTTTGAGACAGTCTCTCACTCTGTAGTCCAAGCTGACCCTGAACTCCTTATGTAGACCAAACTGACTTCAAATTCACAGCAGTCCTACTGCCTTGGCCTCTCGAGTTTTAGGATGACTGATGTGAGCCACCACATTTGCTTTATATTGTGCCGGGGAATTGAAACCAGGGCCTGGTGCTTGCCAGGCACGTGCTCTCACTGCTGTGCTGTTCATTCAGCTCCTGGAAGTTTTCTTTTGGCAGACCAGGAGAGGGGAGAATTTGTAAGACAGCGCTATATTTTAGCAACTTATTTCACGATGAGGTTTTTTCTCACCCCCTGATTTAAAACTTCATTTTCACGCACTAAGCCTGTCCCTCTTCTTCCTTTACCTTTTCAGTTCCTCTGTGTTTCATATTTCTCCAGTTGCCTTGTACATGTGGGCTCCCTAATAGAGCTAGGAGTACAGCAAAGTGAAGATTTGTTTTCTTCCGTGGAATTCTGCATCATAGCATCCAGAAGTCTAGGCATTTGGCACAGAACTATTAATCATTTCCTACATGAAGGAATCAACTTTAGTTTGCAAGTTTTTCTAAGCATGTGTTGCTGCTATTACCACAAAAGTGGGGAAAACACACAAATTTAATTATAAAATATTTTAAGTGATGATTTTTAAAATATGGACCTTTAAAGTTATCATTATTGATGTGTAGTAACTGCACCAATTAGGTTTCATAGGGACACTTCCATACAGGTATGCATGAGGCTTTGATTTCATCCACCCTACACCTTCTCTTGCTAAAAAACTGATTTTAATCCATTCTAATCTCTTAAAATATTCTGACTTTGAATCCATGCGAATCTCAACTTGTTAGTGTCACAAAAACATTGTTCTGATCTTTAATGCAATATTCAAGAAGGGTAAAAAGACTACTGGAAAGTAACAGCAGATGCAGGACCCTTAGCGTGTCCCTTTGGGACACAGCCAGTAATTGTACCAAAGAACACAATGTAAAATGTACAGGGCAAAATTTACTAAGGATGATAGAGAATTGCGATGAGCCCACTAGTATCATTGCATTATGTCAACCTACATGTGAGACCTGACCCACCTGGGCACACAGAAACCGCAGGTGCACAATGGAACTCATGGTCAGTTCATTTGGCAAAATCCACACTGACAGTTAATCCAACAACAGCAGACTCACTGCACAGGTTTACTACGCATGAACCATCCACAGAGAACGCATTCAGGTCCAGAAGACGCTCCTCCTCAAGTCAAAAGTCCAGAAGCTTTCTGAAGGATTTTATTCTGTCTGATCCTCTTTAGCGCCTCCACTGTGTCATGCTCCTCTGAAGGGTGATCTCCGTTCCGGAGTCTGTGAACCTGAGTGGAGCCCAACTTCAGACCAACATCCTACTGCACCTGGAATCAGACTCAGTTCTGTCAGAGCTTAGTAGCTGCACAACTGTTCTCCACCAGGCAACGTTTTGATCTCCGTGAAACCGCCTCAGTAACCCCCCCTGCCTCACCTCACCTGTCTTTGCCCACATTCACCGGCTGCCAGGTCGTGAAAACTCAGCAGACGCCATCATCTGACATTGCCATCCCAAAGCAAATTTTAACCAATAAGAACGTGTGATTAAATACCACTAGTGGGTTCTAAACACTGGCCACTTGTTGACACCAGCCCAATGCTGGTCCAGTTCAATGAACTGAAAAGTCCACTAGAATACATTTCTACAAAATGCTTTTCCTCAAAAACATAACAAAACAAACAAACCCGTAAAAATAGCCCCAAGTCCTTTCTGAGAAATTAACCACCTCTCTGTCAGAACACAAAAAAGTGGCTGGAGTTAATGGGGTAACAGCTGAGACCACACCGGAAGTCTCAGACAATAAACTCAGACCTTGCACCCCCGGAACGGCCAGAGAGTATCTTAGATGTGAGGAAGGGAGACCCTGACAAGACCTCCTCTCCTTCCTGCCTCCCATCCCAGGGCAGCAACAAGGCAAACTTCAATTTAAAAAACAATGTTCATTTACCATTCATCAAAACACGTGCCTTAATTTTATTTACATATTTTGTTTGTTTCACTTTAACTTTCGTTTTGGCCTTCTGGGTATGGACTAGTCCAGAAGGCTTACCATAACAGTTGTGCATGTGATATTAAGATATTTCATTAAAATCCGGCTATTAAAATAACATTTGATGCCAATATATTTATTAATTGATTCTGACAGCAAATTTTCAAATTCAAGGTTTGATTTTATTACAGAACTCGGCTTATGTGGTGTCGCCATCTGGTGGCACCAGTAGAAAATTACAAACGCAGAAGTGAAACGCCTTTGCTTTCAAGTAACAGCAAATAACAACCGAGATCTTACAAGTGCACAAAAAGCAACCTCCCTCCTCAGTCGCAAAACATTTTCAGGAGGGGTAGGAACTTCAGTGTTCAGGCCGTCGGGCAGGACACCCGTTCACTCGTTTATTCAACCTGGATTCTGAAGTCACTGCAGTCCCGGAAGAGCGCCAGAGCGCTTCCTGCAGCCCTTCCCTGCGTAAGACGGGTACCTAGAAGCGAGCTGATCTCTCCGCATATGACCAAAAGACTTCTCGCAAACAGAAAGCAACATTTACAGCGCAATTCAGCGCATCCCTTTAGGAAATCCTCAGAACCTAATTGTGGTTGACAACCTCCAAATTGGCTCCCAGTCACCATGGGGTTCTGTGTGCTTCTGCAGTCCTAGCAATCCTCTTCCCAGGACAGCGATCTTCCTTTCTCTGTTTCTCCGGTTTTGGCTCTCTCCGTCTGGCTCTTTCCTTTCCTCCCCCATAGCAAACCACCTGCAGAGCTGTGACTAGCCCCATGGTGAAGACCACTAGCCAAGGAAATGATGTCTCCACTACCATTCAGGCAGGCGCCAACAGCAGCAACCAGCCTGCCAGGCAGAAAGAACCATCACCCTACCTGAGCCTCATTCATCCTCACAACCAGTTCTTAAAAGAAGGAAAAGGACACGCAAAACCTAAACGTATATAACCACAAAAAAATCAGAAAAATGCGAAGGAACAGACACACACTCTGTATATATATCAAAAATAACACGTAGACCCAGCAAAGTGCTAGGATAGGATGAAAATTCTCCAAAAAAAATTCCTGATTTCCTCAAAAGATGCAGAAAATGACTTCCAAGAAATAGGACACCACTTTATTATTTAAAAAAGCTCTGATTAAAATACTTATACTATAAACTTATCTTTAAATCATTAAAGGCATATTTGAAAAACTCACAACCAGTATCATACTAAATGCAAAAATTGAAAGTATTTTCCAGTACCATCAGGAAAGACACAAGGGTGCCTGGTCTCTGCTCTCACCACACTCTTAACTATTTATTTACTTATTGAGACACTGTCCAGGCTGGTCCTGAACCCACTGTGTTGCTAGGCTGGCCTAGAACTCACAGATACCTCCTGCATCAGACTACCAAGGAGTTCTGGGATTACAGGCCTTGACTGCCATGCCAGGCTATTACGTAGAGCTGGGAAATCAAACCAGGGCATTCCACTTGCTAGGTTAGCATCCTAACCACTGAGACACAGCCCTACCTCTCTCACCAATCTTCTTAATACTGTGCTCTAAACATCAGCCAGAGCAATCAGACGAGAGAAAAGCAAACGAAGAATGCAGGGAAGAAAGAAGTCAACTTATCTTCTTTTGCAGGTGATATGGTTCTATACATAGGAGACCCAAAGAACTCCACCAGAGACTCTTAGAACTAATAATTGAACACAGTGGCAAGATAAAAATCAATGCACAAAAATCAGTAGTGTTTTGGCACACCAACAATCATGGATGCACAGATGCATTACCAAGAAATCAATGTAACGGAGGAGGTGAAAGACTTTAATCATGAAAACTATAGTACTGTGAAGACAGAGAAGGAATGGGATGCCTGCAAATGGAGAGACATCCTCTGCTCCTACAGGGGCAGGATTCATGAAGTCAAGACAGGCATATTAACAAAGCGTGAGACATGTATTTAATGTAATTCCTATTAAAACATCAACCAATTCTTCACAGACTGAAAAGAAAATAGAAGATTCATAGGAAACTAGAAGAGATCCAGAGGAGCCAAAGTACTTGTGAGCAAAATGAACAAAGCAGGAGGTACCACATTCCCGGATTCCAAGCTATACTACGAAGCTAGCAAAACTAGACATGTGGACCAATGCAATAACACAGAAGACACAGAAACAACGCCTTGCACCTGCAGCCATCAGAACTTTGACAAAGGAGACAAATAATGCCATGGGGAAAAGGTACCCCCTTAACAAACAGTGCTGCGAAAATTGGTTATCCACGCACAGAATATGGATTGGTTATCCACACACAGAATATGGATTGGTTATCCACGCACAGAATATGGAAATGAGACCTGTACTTCTCTTCCTCTACTAAAATAACATCAAAATGATCAAAGACCAATATATCAACAGAAACACCGGACGTGATGGAAGGTAACATGGAGGAAAGACCAGAATGTATAGGCAAGGGTCGAAGACTTCCTGAGTAGAATTCCAGTACGACCCAGAATTGACAAGTAGAATTATATTCAAATAACAACCTCTGATAGATGAAAAGGCACAGATCAGTATCAGAAACACACTCAGCAAACAAAGGCTTATACAAGAGTAGGTGATGTGTGAAGGGAAGGGTAATTTAGGGGGAGGGGAAGGAAACTGCACTTGCGGGAGGCCAGACGGGTGGAGAGAGGCAGGAAGGAACTTTTAGGAGTGGAAGAAATTGTATGCATATTGATCTAATAATGTTAAGAGGTGTATGCTTTTGCCAAAATCAATACCCAGCATTATTTAAACTAAGTGTACTTTAATATTCACAGCATGACTCATACAAGAGTTGATTTTAAAAATTAAACTCCAGAAAAACAAAGACAGAAGAATTGTTCCTGCTCTTGACTAACTGCACTGCATGAAACTTAACATCATGGAAAATGCTTATAAATGTCATTATTAGTGAGACAAATGACAAAATATGAATATACATTACAGATTAGGCCGTACTCCTGTGTCAAAATTAAGTTCTCAGATGCTATGTAAGACAAGGCCTTGTCCTTAGAAAATGTTTAGTAAAGGGAGTAATAGATGGCCACAATTTGTTACCAAATAGATCAGCAAAGAGATGCAGTGGACTCAAGAGAGGAGAGAAGGGGAAGGAGGAGGCAGGAGGGAGAAACATGAAACAGATAAAGCAAATACAAACAACCGATAACTACTAATGAAAATTATAATAAGTAGTAAAATAAAAATGTTTTCAAGATAAGGCAAGCTTCTAGATGGCCTTCACAAACATACAAATGCATGCGCGTGCGTACACACACACACACACACACACACACACACACACAACTATATTCTGGTACTTAATTATTCTATGAAAGCTAGAAAATGTAGAAAAAATTTGTCTTATTTACGAAGAGAAACTCAAACTATTTACCAGGTTTCTTTAATAAGTTTTGTGGACGATTAGAGGGTCAAAAGAGAAACTAGTTCTTCAGGGCCGCATAAGAGAAGAGCAACTGGCATCTGAGGAAAAACTATTCCTCTCTTCCAAAGGAAAAGACAGAATCTGACCTCTTGTGTCACTTTTCAAAAACACCTTTTCTTCCTCTTCCAGCTAGTTCATCAGGTTCCGTCGTGGACTAATTGTCGCATCCAAAAACATGTATTTGTAAGTAGTGAACGTGTTATTACAGGAAGCAAACCAAACAAAGAGACTCCATTTTGAGCTGCTCTTCTGGTCACGCTGAAGCAGGAAAAATGCCTTCAGTTGTCTTTCCACAGATACAGTTGTAGGTCTTATCACAATATCCGTGACTTAGTCTCAATTTAGTTAAAAAGATGCAACTTCCCAGCCGAGAAGACAGATCCTTTATCATAAAGTCACTGGAAAAAACAGAAAACATAATGGACCACCGCTTAATTCTGAAGCTTTAAGTGAAGTAAATCATGACTTGAAAAGAACTGTATCACCTGCACACACAGAATGTGAAATATTAACCAGAACTTTATCACTGAAAAAAATTTTTTGCTCTTAGCTTATTAAATAGAACCAGGGCTTCTTGATCCCGCTTATATTCCTGAAAATAGTTCTTGATGGCCGTTTCTTGTGCAGCAGGCACAATTAATTTTCAAAACTGCCATTGGGTTGTCACACCCCAATCTTCTCTCTTATGCTATTGTTTTAAATAACAGCAAGGGACTTAAAGAAGAAATAATGAAGCATAGATAGCCAGAGAAAAAACAAAATCAGAATACAGTCAGAGATGAAGTTTGACTGATTTTGTTGTTGTTATGGGCTAATAGTTATTAGTTAAATTATGTCCATTAGCTGAATGACCCGTCCTAGGCAGGATTCCCAGCTCAGTGGAATGCTGTAGTAAGTGCCACAACTACCACCCATTGAAGACAATTAAAAATGCTGCATTTAAAAAACCATACAATCTTCAATCAACTCATAAACTGGTGAGAAGCACAATCGTGGTCAGGCTAACCTTATGTAAGGGAAGAACCGAAAGGGGAGAGGGAATCCCTGAAGTCAGGGTCACCCTTCAAAGGACCAGTCAGCTGTGTACTGAGTCCACAAAGTCAGGGACTCTAAGTAATGAGTCGACCCAACAAGAGGGGTGTAAACAGTGAATCCACCCAAGCTGCACAGGGCTCAGACCACACAGGCATCCTCCTCAGCAAATAGCACCATAGAAGGATGCGAACCTTGTGTCTAAACAGAAGTGGAAGAAAACTTCCACCTAAGAGTTCAAGATCACACAAAGCATCCCTTCTGCAATTTGTGTGTGATAAATTCTTTAAAATGCATCTGCCATAGGAAAAAGAAAGGAAACAAACAAGGAAGACAAGTGAAACGAAGTAGCTTGTGGGCCACAGGAAGGACACATCAGGTACGTTAGGAATGGACAGGTAAACTGGTGACTAATGAGACTGTTAATGGAGCGACAGGAGGTAAATTCAGAGAGAGATAAACACGGAGAAAGATGGAAGGAAGAACCAGGGACACTTACAACACACAACACGAACGCAAGGTGCATCCTCAGCACTCACGGGATCTCACCTCGCTGCACTGAAACTCTTCAAGGCCTCTGCCCAAGAAATACACATGAACTCATAGCTACTCATAGGCTCACTGGAAGCCGAAGTTGCAGCCAGGCTCCCTTTAGAAACCAGGTGTTCAGTGGCCACACGAGACTGCTGCGTGTTGTCCCCCTCGCTCCAACCTCACTGTCGTCAAGGAAGGCACATGGCAGCAGAATCAGGAAGCTGCGTAAGCCAGGATTGAAGTGGTCCTTTCAGCGCCTTGCTCCTCCCCGGGTACAAGGTGAGACGGCTGAGCCCATCTCTGTCCCTCTGCCTTGGGCTGTGGGTCCTACATAGATGTAACTAACAGTGTGACGTGAGCATCTTAATTCGGCCTGTGAATCTCTCGGGTGTCTGATTGGAACAGGGAGCCTGGAAGTGTGTACAGGATACACGTATAACCAGGAAACACCTGCACACACTGCCTGTAGGTCTGTAGCCCAGAACACCAACAGGACCACATCCAAATTTAGCACTGAAAGTGGTCCTGGCTCTCAGTGTCCTCAGGAATCCAACAGAAGCATTTTTTTTTTTTTTTTTAGCAAGCTTCATCTCAGGACTCAGACTCCCCAGCAGCTCAGAAAGGAAATGAAAATTCTAAACACCAGAAGAAAATAATATCATGAACACAAGCGAAGAAACACAATAGATTAGACCTACAAGATACCAGGAACTAGGATTACCAAGTGCCAGATGCAAAACGACTGCATTTAATATCTTTCAGGAAGTCAATGACACCTTGAAAATGTGAATAACCACCAAAGTTAATTGAAATACACAGCAGAATTCCAGGAAATTGAAAGAGTATATGATGTTTCTAAAAAGTCAATAAATGGTTTTTCTACAGATTAGAGCTATACAAACTTGAGTTTACATAACAATACACTTCCAAATAGAATATACAACACTTACACATTTTATATTTATACCTATATAAAAATACATAAATACACATCATCCCATTGTATAAAGAATTTTAAATGAATGTGTGGGATACTGAGGGTGCTCATTACAGCAAAGTCAGGATGGTCCAGACAGTTCTAATCACTTTAAAATCTGGAATGTTATCTGTGTTCCCCAGAGCACACCTAGGTATATACCATTATCAACAGTCCTGTGCGACACATCTGTCTTTTTGAACTCTACCCTCCCAAACACTTTCTCACTCATTCGTGAAAATGAGCTCAGCTGAGAAAAAAGAGTGAAGATTCATTAGACACACTCCTCCCAACGCCCACATGGATGGAAGAGGGCCAGTGCACCCGAGACACTCACATTCTTGATGTGCCATTGTCAACCCATTTCCATTTATACTCAGATCGATCAAAGAATAGTCCAATCCAGTAATAACCAAAACCAACCCTGGGTCGGAGCAAGTTCTGCAGAAGAAAGAAAATAGGTCATGTGACACAAAGCTCACGTGTCTGATGAGCAAGAAGAGTGAGGGAGGGCCCCGCCGTTCCTGTGCTCAGCCCTCTGCTGCCCCCTCCCTTCCTTCTCTGTGCTTTCGTTTTCCAAGTTAGCCTTCCTGTATTTGATTTTTAAATTTACATTAAAATGAATATTTATTTCATAACATGATAATAACGTAGAAAACGATAAAATCTAAATATCTTCCAATTGGGGATTTGCTAAGTGATTCAGGACATCTCATGACACTATTCAAGTTCAAGCTCAAAAAGACGATTGAAGGATGTGGAAGGACGATCATCATATGATCTTAAGTACAAGAAGGAATTCTCAAAACAAGTAACTTAGAAATAAAAAATAAGGGCTTGGGAATAGCGCAGTGATTAGAGCATTTGTTGACCAAGTGAAAGGCCCTGGGTTTGATACCCCAGTCCACGGTAAACCAGGAGTGGGGGCGCACTCCTGTAAGCTCAGCCCGCCGGAGGCTGAGGCAGGAGGGGAACTGGTGGCCATTAAACTTCCTGTTCCCTAAGAGAGTCTTCTGTAGCTCAGTAGTAGAAACACAGAACGGAAGAAGATACTTGGGAATGTTGCACAATGTCTGATGAAATGACCAAACATATCTTAAAATATGTTTAAAACAATTTTAATTTTAACAATGTTTCATGGTATCAAAAATTTACTCTATGACTTGATATGATAAATTCATGTAATTTCAAAATTTATAAAATGTGCCTATGTATTTAGTGTCATTTTCCTAAAGGACAAATAGAGTTTTGGGGCCAGTTTTGGGAAAGATTTCATTAGGACAATACGTATGGTATATTTAGATAATTATCCATAGACCAATTAAAAATACAACTTCAAGCCAAATGTGACACCATAGACCTGTAATCCCTATACTCTGGGAGGCTGAAGCAGGAGGAGTGTCAATTTGAGCCCAGTCTGGGAAATTTAGCAGTTTAGCAACACCCTGTCTCAAAATAAAACAAAACTAAACTAAACTAAACTAAAAAGCACTGTGGACACATGTAGCTCAGGGCAAAGGTTCAGGGTTAGATACCCAGTACCATTAAAAAGGCAATTTTATTATCATGGGTGCTGTATTTTCACTTTTTATAAATATTTTTAAATATATACATTTTTCTATATCAGCACATTGATCAAGTACGTGTTACCTATAGATGCACTAAATCATCACAAGGCTGCTGACTCTGCTTTGACCGTCGTGGTCCTCATCACCCGCTCCACTTTGCACAGAGGCACAGAGAGGTTCAGTAAGTTACCTAGCCTCATCCCCCTCGTGAGTGGCA
>PVKB01007249.1:0-39771 GCA_004027205.1 Ctenodactylus gundi
GGGAGTTTGTTAGCACCCTCTACAAACCTATCTCGTGGGCTCCCTGTAGTCACACCGACACCCAGTAGCGTGGAAGCCTTCACAAGCTTATCACTGAGCAAATGCAGCTGCACCTAGGAATGCCATAATGTTTCACTTAGTTCACATAAAATTAAACCTGCGGAGAAAAATAGACAAAAATAGAAGCAAGGAATGATGGTGCGTTGGAGGAAGATCGCTGATCCAAGGAGGAATTAAGAAGAGTAGCTTCTGAACTTATTTTGTGTGCATAATAATTTAATTTATAAAGTACCAATAGTACACACTGGATTATGTTGTGCGATTGGCCTATCCCTGAACTATACTGTACTTTCTGATTTTATGAAATGCGTCGGCACATGCAGCTGAAATACAACCTTCTTTTCAGTATTTTTAAGACAAAAAAAAATCTAAGAACTTCAAAAGAGCCAAGTTTTATGTGAGAAACGTTATGAGAAATTTTGTCCGGAAAATTATCGCCTGTTAACGGAAAGATGGCTCGGGAAAAGCACACGCTTCAGCAGATCTGGCTTCTGAAAGGTAGTGCGAGAACATACGGGGTGCTTTTCTCTCCCCACACCGACGGTTTTTTTTCACGTGATGATGCTCATCTTTAAAATCCATAAATAGATATAATGGGAAACAGAACTGTCACTTACATCAGTATGAAACTTGGAGATAGCTCTTAATCCTATGACTATGAATATATACATCTACCTAACTTACATGTGCTTCCTGGAGCTACAACTGATAGCACAGGCCTGTCATCTGAGCAGTCTGAGAGGCTGAGGTAGGATCACGATTTTGAGGCCAGTCTGAAATTTGCCTAAAAGGTGACCAAGGTAAAATGAGACTCTTGGGGGATCCCTAATTCAATATTACTGGTGTCCATCTAAGAAGAGGGAATTTGGACACATCTAGAGATGTCAGGGGTAAAGAAACACACGAGAACAGCCACCTCAAGGTTCCGTGATGAAAGGCTGAACGTGCTGACTTTGAGTTTCCAGGCTCCAGAGCTGTGAGAATTGGGATACTGAGCTCTAGAGTACAAATCCATATTATCATTACTAGTTTTATTCTTTTAGCTTATTGACATTAGTTTGTGACACACAATGATTACATTTATCAGGAAACTAGACTTAGTACATTTATAGTGTGCCTCTTGGTCAATTTACACTCCTCCTTCCCACCTTTAACTTCTCCACTGCGACCTTGATGTCCTTCCTGTCCCTAAAGAATCTCCATCCCTTTTGTCATTTATATTTTATTTTATTCCTCAATTATTTATATGTGATTCTCTCATAGAGGGAAACATGGTATATTTAACTTTCTTGGTCTGATGGTTTTCACTTAGCATTATGATTGCAAGATTATATTATTTAATCCATCCAGTCCATGGCATTTTGTTATTGTTTCCCCAAAAATCTAATAGAAGGGATGATATTGTCTTAAAATACTTGCAGATGCAAATTTAAAATCAGTGATTTTGGTACTAAAAAGGCACAGTGTAAAATTTGTAAAATAAACTGCCAATCCTTATCCCGTCCAGCACTGGGAAAATATTCCGAATGGACGATTTGTATTCCGAGTAGACTGCTTGCAGCCACCAGCTGGTCTTTTTCGTTTCTGCCTCCCTTTCCCACGAGTCCCATCGTTCCACTGTTTCAGCCCATGACATTAGCTTCTGGGTTTTCAGGCTCTGTGTGCTTTCTGTCCTGTTGACTTTCTTTTCATGATTCTATTGTTCAGGGGCCCCATTTTAATGCTCTAGCTTAGAGCTTTCTTTGAACATGTGTGAGGGTGGGAAGGAGGGGCAAATGTCAGAAGTAGGCAATGAGGGGGAGCCTACAGGTCTAACGAACCATACAGAAGTGTCTTGTTTGCATCCAGCCTCCTCACAAAGCTTTCCTAACTATCCTGGCTTCCCTCCTTCGAACGTGGGGCTCCCCACCCTCTTAGGTGTTCCATGTATCATCTGAGCCCTTCATGAGATTCATGGCCATTCTCTCTGTGACTATCTCTGTGCCAGTTCCTCCGTAGGCATTGATTAGGAGTGTCCTCAAAAGCCTGATGTACGGCGCATCTAAGGCCTCTTACTCCAAGAGGTTCAGACCTGGGCTCTTTTCAAAACGATTCTTGCCTATACTACGCCTAGTATGGCTGTCCAGCACTGCTTCCCCGAAGCTGGTGTGTTGAGCTCTGAGAGGCCCTTTCAAGAGGAAGCTCGCAGTGTACTACCTGCGCTACCATCTGTTGTCAATTCTCGCTTCCCGGACTCTGGCTTACCTACATCCATGGGTGCCGGCAGCACAAGGCCCTTCCCCAGTAGACACGGGCCTGCTTCCTGCAATGGCATGTCCCTCAGTTTCTGATGTGTCTGTGGGTTTCTAACCTTCCCATGGCCTCCTTTCAACTCCGGTAGCCTTCCTGCCTCTCTTAGCTAAGTGGAGCAGACAGTATTTAACAATATCTCAACCTTTTCTTTCTTTTTTTTTTTTTTTTTTTTTGGCTTGAGACAGGTTCTCAAGTCTGTAATCCGGGCCTGTTCTAAGCTTACTATGCTGCCCAGTCTGGCTTTGAGTTCATAACCTCAGTTCCCGAGAGGTGGGATCATAGGTGAGGGCCATTGCACCTAGCTTAAGGGGTGCTGGGGGATCAGACTCTGGTTCTTTGCACATGCTAGGCAAACACTTTAACCACTGAGCTCTTCCTCCCGTCTTACATCTCAACTTTTTGAATGAGTGTGCAAACAGCGACTGAACAGTATTGCAATTCGGCAGTCGTTTTCCCAAGAAGTCCTGATTTCTACTTTGAACAAGGAAGTCATATTTAATTTTATAAGCGGAAGTGGGAATATTTCAAGAAAGAAAATAGGAATTGTGGGAAGAACATCACCCAAGTCTAGCATCAGACTCAAGAGAAGGAGAAATGGGATAAGGGCACAAGCTGCAGTTGTGCTGGTCTGCAGGTGCCAGAGCAAATAGTTACTCCATCATGCAAAAATCCTCTGTTATCTTAATCATTTTAGCATATACTTATGTGCTTTGTTCAACTGAAAATAGGTACGGCGAGCTCTGTTTAATCTACCATCTTTTTGTTTGGTAGACATTTTTGAGGGGTCATGTTCATGCTCTGCACTTGAGGCACACTCACACGCACAACCCCCAACCCCCACAGATATCTATTTATGTATAGTTCACTGATAATGCAAAAATATGACAGAAATCAGAGAAATTATAAATAAATGAAAAGTTATTGACCTTTAGCAAACGTGGAGAAAAGGAAACACATGAACATTATCTAAAAGTCAAAATTCATACAATCATTTGGAAAACAGAATTAAGTCTTCTTAAAAAAAAATTTGAACACTAGCAATGCCACTTTGGGTATGAACACATGCTGAGATAGCCCCTGCCTTCATGAGCAGCCTACCCTCTCATGTTCATTTACTACAGTAATATTTAGAGGTTCAAGACATGGAAGCCTCCTAAAGGTCACTCTGCGGATGAATGAATAGACAATCATGACACGTGTAAACCAACAGGCAAGGAATGGTATTTAGGCTTTAGGAAAACAAGGACAAACTCAAAGAATATTGCTCCAAGTGAAGTAAGCCACTGACGAAAAGATATCTCACATACATGTGGAAATTAAAAAATGGAATTCAAAAGAAACAGATGTAGAAAGCTGGTCACCAGGCTTTTGTAGTGGATATGTTGGTCAGAGTGTAAGTAAAGAATAAATGTACTTGAAATCTAATATATAGCATGAAGATATTAATTCATAATAATGTATCATATTTTTGCAAACTGTTAAGTATAGATTTAAGTATTACAAATGCACACATGTGCACAAAATGCACATGTGTGAACTGATAATATGTTAGTTACCTTAATAGGAACAAAACCATCATAATGTATATGTATATCAAATCACATTATATGCCATTAATGCATACATTTTTATTTCTTACAATACTTCTATTAATCTAAAAATTAAGAAATAAATTCGTTCTTCTAGTTTCCATTTGTAAAATTATTTATTATAATATAAATTTGTAAGCATTTTATATTTTGAAGCTTACAGTTTTAAGATAGTCAATTTTGGAAATTGTTTTTTGTTGAAGAAGCCTAATGAATATATAATTTAACTTGAAATAAGGATTTTGCAAAAAGATTGATTACAAGAAATAAATGTACTTCCCTGAAAACATTTTGGTACCTTCAGATAACACAATATGAATTTGTGAAAATAAAATCAACACAAACTAGAATATCCTGTATTGTCCATTTTGAATCAGAGAGTCTGTGGTCTAATCGCTGCCAGTCTGTCTAACTCAAAATCATTCAATTTTCTTATTTACAAAATTTGTCTTGACCTCACACCCTATGTTGTGCATATAACTGTGCATATAATTTTCTATTATGGTCATATTCAGTCTGTTATTTACTCAAAACATAAGGCTAAATGTTTGTCTCAGTAGCACATCAACACACTTTCAGTATATGGAGTTATGGGGGCTTATTTATTCTTGTTCATTGCCAAATTTCATTCAGTAGAAAGTCTTACTTAAGAGCTACTAAAAATAAAAACAATTTAGAGGGTAATTTGCCAGAGACAAAATTAGTCAACTCAGTGAATACAATTAAATGAGACAGTTTAATAAAAACTCCATAAATATTTTATTTAGCTCATTAGTGATTTCCCTTGGTCTAAAAACGTACCTTCTTAAAGTACATTTAATTAACTTAATATTGCAGAACGTGATTGAAGGATGGCCCAATCTTAAAAACATTAACATGAGAATAATGAAGCGTTATAGGCCCTAGTGGACGACTGTCCACTTCCTGTTTCCCCTGGTAAGGAGCCCGGGAAGCAGCACAGGATGGATATCAGGGTCATAGGTTCCGGACAGAAATGAATTAGTGTGAGTCCAATCTACAGCTGGCCGGCTGGTCTTCCATCAGTTAAAGGGTTCGCTTCCCTGAGTCTTGAAGGTTCTGTTTGGAAAACAGGCAGGAGTAAGTGCCTGACTGACAGTTAGCCTTCGTCATATACCGGCTAATATCTGTGAAGCACTTAGAACACAATTTGCTAAACTTTTTATAAACTACATATTCCCTGTTAACATTTTTGGCTCTTCTGCATTCATATATGATTCAATAAATATGAGGAAACACAAAAGGTTTCAAATTAGGTGAAAAATAGGGTAAATAGTAGTGAAAACACGATACAGATAGAAAAATTTAAACAGATTGGGTGGAAACAGAAAAGAAAGAAAGAAAGAAAGGGGTCAAATCCCATCATAAATATATATGTATGAAGTAGGCATTTTTATTAATATATGTATATGTTCACATATGTATAAAATACGCTCTAAATCAATGAAATATTACAACTTTTACAAAAACAACTGAACATACTTTTGTTTTAATCTCTAAACTTGAGAAGTCAAAGATCCATTACAATCCAAGCATACAAAATAAATAAGTTGTAACAACTATTTCATTTGTCACTTACAAACTGTAGGATTTCCTTGACATAAATAATGACAGGTTTTGCATCATGTCCTTTTTATTCAAACGAACCCTATTTTCTTGAGCCATCCAGTGAAACCTGATTCGTTTGTTGTACTCGTGTTACCGTGTGATCATTTCTACACAATCAGCTTCCACAGTGAAATGTTCCCGGTGAAATCTAATATCCAAAAGACATGTACAGAGAAAGAAGCCAGAAAGGAGGCTGAAAAGATGAGGCTGGACCTGCCAGTGGAACTAATCCAGCCCTCAGGTGTGTTCATGGGCTGGGAAGCACATGTATCAGCTCAAACTGAGTTGTGTTTGCAGGTAGAATGAGCTATCAGATTCCTTGAGCACAATGTAATTGAGGATTGTTACTTTTAAGGAATTGTATAAGTTGTTAAGGAATTAGTCATTTCCTTCTGCAAGTGACCTGAGCTGCCAAAAGCTACAAACATCTTTTCATCTCTCTTTTTAAATTTTGTTCTCATACTTCATAAAAGTTACTAAAATTATTAGTTTCCTTTTGAGTTTGTTTCTCACTATCTTTTACTCTATTCAATTCTCTAGAGACTTTCTTTTCTTAACAGTTTATGTATTTCTTTGTATCACTTGGGCTTTTAATTTTTAAAAACCTGCTTTAGTTATATTAATTTGTAAATATTTTAGAAGGAATTTACTTGTTTAAAGTTTTCTTCATCTATTCTTTTTATAAATTATTATTTCATATGTTATTATACAAGTGTCTTTTCCTTCAGAGAGTTAACTCTTTATAAGTGTTGGCCAACTAAAACTTTGTATTTAATATTTTATAAAATCAAATTGTTCATTTCATCTTCAAGGGTTACTTAAAGCACTACAATGTTTGCTTTCATTCTCCTGCTAAATTATTAGTTAGAAAATTTTGTTCTCTTTTTATATCTCCAAAAAATGTTTTTGGACATGTTAGGATACTGAAAAGTTCTTACTTATATTATTTTAACTGATATACTCATTAAATTTTGGGGGTTTGTGTTTCATCAAAAGTGAGGTTTTGTTTGCCTTATCTTTTATATGAGTAACATAATAATGTTCAATTCCTCCAACAGTCTGTTTACTCCATTCTGGAATTCCAAGACATCTAGCATTATTTCCTTTGAATGTGCTTACAAAAATGACTCTTCTAGTGTACTTTTATAAGATTTTATAAATGCACAATAATAAAAACAGTACAATATCTGTCTTAATTTGTTATTATGGCACACAATACCTGATATCTACAACTGAAGAGAGAAAAGAATTGTACAACTCAGTTTCAGAAATTTTCACCCAGTCCATTCATGGGGCAGTCAGCAACAGGGAAGGCATATGGCAGAGGGTGGAGAGATAGTCCTCCCATTATAAACAGAAGTCCAAGTGAAGAAGGAGCCAGGTGAGTCTGAATAGTCAAGAAAGGCTGAAATTTTCTCATGAGGAAGGTATAACAATGTTTCTTCTTCTTTTACTTAGTTTAAGCTGTCAATAGAGCACCCACTGTTCGCATGGGAAGCCTTCCCTCATTTTCTGGTCAACAAATCAATAAGGTACACCTGAAAGCTCTGCTCTGGGCATGACTCCCCCACCCCTAGTCTCGGCAAGTTGACACAATCTTTCCAAGTCAAACCCCAAGCATCTGCTCCTTCCAGCCCGCCCCTACCTCCCAATAACACATAGTTTTACAGTTATCCCAGTACATCCAAAATATGAGATTTTTATCGAACATTCTAGATCCAAACCATAGCTCCTGGGCCCCAAAAGACTCATGGTCATATTCTTAAGCCAAGTGTATATAGTCCTTCTTTAAAAGCCGCTACAGTATTAATAGTTCCAGAACTGTTAAAGCGTCCAAGATCAAAATATCCTCTGAGAGTAAACACAATCTCTTATTTCTGAGCTGTTGTGAAAACCAGAGTTAAGAGCTTCTAGCATACAATTGCACAAAGTAAATAAACCTATTCCAAAGGGCCTAACAGGCGGCAAGAAAGCAATTGGATCAAAATAAACTTTAAATCTAGCAGAACAAGAGTTAATCATTTAGCTCCATGCACAGCATTTGGGTTAAACTGGGGGAGATGCCAACTCCAAATAGCTAAGGTGGCCCCATTCCTACAGCTTGCTTCCCAGGTGCATCTTCCGTCTTCTCTGCTTTGTGCTGGGTCTGCTCACAGTCTTTGGTTTTCCTCAGCCGTGTTTCCATGTTTCCAAAATCTTCGAACGCCCGGGGTCTCAAATGTACCGTAGGCTTCTTCTTCATAACTTCATCCACTGCCCTCTGAGGCGCATACTGTCTGACATCCAAGACCTTCTTCTGAAATCTGGGAGGGAGCCTCGATGAACCCACCACTCTTGCATTCTACATGCCTATGAAGCCAGCACAACGTAAATGACCCCAAGGTCCTCCATTGCCTGAAATTGTATATGATTCCACCTGGGTATATTGGTAGACTCTAGGAGACTGAATTCTGGCAAACAATGTATTTTTTGGCCTTTCCATGTACCATAGATCTCTCTTCTTACGGAAGGGTCCTTTGACTTTCCACCCTTTAATTGGCAAGGGTGGAATCTTGATAATTCCAACATATACCCAAGAAATCTTTTCTACAGTCCTGGTTACAAATATTTGGCTACTTTTTAATGCTAATCTCTTTACTTTTTTCTGTGTTCTTTGCCCCACCTTTGCAGCCCCCTCCAATCTTGCAAAACTGTGAACCTTTTGTATAATTTTTCTCTGTCACTTTTTTTTCTGATTTTAAGTGTACAGGTGGGTAAACCCTACAAATAGTACTCATGTGACATCTGAACATTGGGCTGCCTTGAAATTTCCTCCATCAGAAGAAGTAGTCTACAACCCGTAATCTCAGTTCTAGACAAAGTCTCTGGGCAAGGGCAAAATGCCAACACACTTTTTACCAGAGAGCAACACACGTGGCTTCTAGACCAGTTGCCAGTAAAGTCCTTCTTATCTGAAATTTCTTGATCTTAGTCTTTATAATCTACATTTCTACTAATATTCTGGCCCTCTGAGCTCGGGTAAGGCTCTCTGATCAAGTTATGCTCAGAATATTCCAAGGCTTCTCTAGTTGATTACATCCTTACAGCATCCAAACTCCTTCTGCAAGTCAGTTCCAAAGGCTTTCACTGGATAAAGTCACAGAAACAACCTCACTCCTGGTACCAAATTCAGTCTTACTTATTTTTCATTGGTGGGACAGAATAAACCCAACATTCAAAACTTAATAAAAAGAGATTTATTTAGATTACAGTTTCAGGTTCACACAGTCAATTAATGGAGCACGTGGTCGAGGCTAGAAAACTGCTCACTCCAATGTAGAAAGAACGTCAAGAGAAGCTAGAGTCCAATGAGTCTGGAGAGTCGTGCAAGGCTAAGGCTTTCCCAGGAAGAAGCTATAGTAATACTTCTTTTTCACTTCTTTACTTACTTCAAGCTGCTAGTTGGATCCCCAACCACAAAATGGGCGCCCCTCCCTCATTTCCAGTCCCAGATATTAGTAAAAAACAACGGAAAGCTCTACCCTGGTCACCCCTGAGGCTCAATAAGTTGACATAAACTTTGCATTTCAAATATCAAACATCAGCCCCTTCTAGCCAGGCCTTATCTGCTAATAACATACGGTTCCACAGTTATCTCACTCCATCCATATACATGAGGATTTTGGGAAATATTCCAGATGCAAACTAAGCAATATTAAATAGAAATTTCCATCATCTTAAAAGAACTCTTCTCCAACAATCTAGCCAACCACCTTTAATCTGTGCTATTCTTTGCATTTGGCAGACTTTATTCTTTTTCTCCAAATCAATCTATTAGTATTCTTTGTAATACATAACAAGAATGTTCATCTTAAGATATGGTGCAAATACATATTTTGTATTTTGATTTTTTTACTTTGATTCACCTTCTCACTCTCTCAGCTCCAGAGCTTTTTTTTCCTCTCCATAAGATCTGTCATCCTATTTTCTTTATTTGCTTTGTTATTTTACTCTTTTTTATAGTTTTGTTTTCTTATATTAGAGAAAACATGTGATATTAAATCTTCTGTATCTGATTTATTCTCCTTAGCATGATGATGTCAAGGTATATCCACACTTTCCTGAAAATAACTTAAATTTATCTTTGTTTATGACAGAATAATATAATACCCCTGTTGGTGTGTGTTTCTGTGTGTGAGTGTGTGTATGCATGTGTGTGTGTGTGTGTGTGTGTGTGTGCATATCACATCTTCTTTATTCATTCATCTGTTGATGGTCATATCAACTACTCTCCATACTTAGTTAGCTATTATGAGTTGTACTGTTTTAATCTTGAGTCTGCCATTGTCTCAGCTGAATTATGTCTTTGACTCTTATGAACATTGCTGAGGATTTTTTGCATCCAATATAATAATGTCTCACTTTGCCTAATACAATTAGACTTTTCTCAACTAATGTGATTTGCAAAATGATTAGATTCTAAACTATTATCTTCATATGTCTTTTTCTGGTTAGCTCACTAGTATTTTTCTGCTATTTAGTCCTCTGTTTGTCCATTTTATTTACTTGAAAGAGTTTTATACCAACTTATTAACTCCATTGCTGACTTTTTATACTGTAAAATGCTTTTTGAATGTTCCATTGGGAGTAAAACTTGCATTTAGACAAAATAAGTGAATTTTCATATCATATTTTGCAGCTTCATATGAAATGAAATCTAAGAACCTGAAAAGAATGACGAGCTTCTCCCTTCCTTCTTTTATGCTTTTATCACAGGTTTTTGAGTTTTGCATATTCTGTAAGGCAAATAGATGGATTTTTAAATTCAAAAAATTTATAAGCCACGTATTCCGTTTTGTACCCAATGCTACTCTAAAGACCACATGAGACCAGAGTTTAAGACCAGCCTGGGAAACCCAGAGAAGTCCCTGATTTGAAAATATATATTTTATAGCAATTAAAGTGAAAGAAATGAAGGAATTCTATTTACATTTATTCATTTCATTTCCACTGCTCATTTCTTGGTACATGCAAATTTCTGCATAATCTCACACATTTATGATCTTTTTGACATTTCTTTTAGGGTACATCACAATAGCTCCCAAGATTAAAGGGTGACTCCAGCTATGTGGCAAATAGAAAAAAATCATTTCTACATAAATCAGCAAGAATTCAAGTCCAAACACTCTACTCACTTTGTCTTGATAATGGAGTCATCACAGAACACAGTCAAGCAGTGCATGGAGCAGCACTTACACAGAATCGACAGAGGCTTCTGTCCACCTTCTTATGTTGTACAACAGCTCTGTCCTTGCCCCTCTACATGTCGAGTGTTACAGAAGGCCAGAGAGTCATTGGTTACCACGTTGTAGTAGCAAGTAGCTACTGGAAGACTGCGCGCATGGAGCTGCCTTCCCAATATGGCGTATGATGGGTTTTGCTAAACTTTGTTAAGATTGTGGTGAGAACCTGGAGAGGACTTTTCTCTCATGTCCTAAGTGAGGTATTAAAAATTGACTAGAAATCTGAGTGTTTAGAGTATGTCCTCAGTCTTTCTCCACGCGTGGTTCTGGATGCATGTATCCCCTCTTGATTTTCAATTTTGCTATTATTGAGTTAGATTTTGTTTATACTAAAAAATGAATAATACAATTGTTGATCATGATGAATGATTAATTATAATTGTGGTTTAGATTTGGAATGTCCCCCAAATGCTTTCATGCGTTTGAATGTAATGGATTATCCATTAAGTCATCCACTGTCAGAAGGTTGAGACCTTGTCTGGAGGGCATGTGGTAGAAAGCATGTGGTAGACCATACATTCTAGGCATGTTTACTAGGTTATAGATTACAGGTGTGTGGTAGATTACATATTACAGGCATGTGTTGGGAGTTTAAACCCGGAACGGGTAGAACACTGAGGCTGGACCGAGAAAGGACAGATCACTGGCACGGGGTCTAGAAGGATCTATGCTACCTCCTTCCTTCCTTCTAGGACAGGACTTGGCTTCCTGTTGACAATGCAATGAGGAGCTCTCTCCCCCTCTGCATCTGTTATGTGCTTCCATACGTGCTGACTGCCCAAGTGGACTTAGGCCTTCTGAAAATGGAAGCTAAAATAGACTTTTTCTCTCTTAATTTGTGTGTATCAAGTATTTAGTCATGGTACTGAGAAAGTAACTAAGACAATTATTAAAGTTAACCTCAAATACACAATATGCAAATAATCTGCACCAGTAGTGTTAGTTACTTGTTTAACTTCTGGGAAAAAATATGTGACATGCACAATTTGAGGGAGAAGAGATTTATTTTTACCTCACGGACTCAGAAGATGTCAGTCTACCCATGGGCATCGGTCATGGTGGAAGCACATGGCGGAGGACCGGCCAGAGAGAAGCTGTCGGCCGCGGCAGGCAGGAGCTGAGGCAGAGCACAGGGCAGTGCTCCCACGTACCCTCTGTGTCCAGTCCCAGCGATCCACCCTTCTGAGCCAGGCCCCAGTGACACGGTGAAACAGCCACATACCTGAGGCTTTGGGGGAATTTTCAGATCCAGTCCATAACATTAGTCAATATGATTTTCTTCATGCATGTTATTTCAGTGATGAGTATGTGATTTGTAGATAAGTGCTGTCTGATTTTGCAGAACTTAATAAATCTGGTGATCTATTAACACTGCATTTCTGAGCTAAGATGAATATCTACGTACTTTATATAGAGTAGGAATGTGCATAATTCCATTTCTGGAATAAATGACAACCTACTACATATTTATGTAAAATTGTAATCTTTCCTGAAATACTTTTATGAACTCCTCAGAAGGTATTTAAATTGTCAAGTAGAATTATATATATATATTTCCTGGACAAAAAATATTGTGACATTACAGATAAAAATGATTGGCCACTTAAAAATCATACCATAGGTGAATGTCTCTAAAACATAAAATGAAAATACGCAGAAAGGTCCTGTTGTTTTTTTTTTTTTTATTACCCTCACCGAAGGATTTGCAGTTTACAAACTATGAAGACTGTATTGAACTTCTCAATAGCATTCTTTTCAAATTTTTTTACTTAAAAATGCTATTAATGAACATGCTGTTAAATTTGGGAAATAATATGCAAAATATTACTTCCTCATAATTCTGTGTTAAATAGTCTGTATACCTGAAAGTAACCTAAAAATATTAATAATAGTCTCTGTATCAACTCAAATACAATCTTACAGTTTGATTCTGCTCTTTACACCTTCAGGGAATAAAATGTGTCTATATGATTATTGCTCTCTGACATCTTTTATTTCCTTTCATCACCAGAAATACAGTGTGATCTTCAGAACGATTGTCCCATAGGATGGCTTGTGGCAGGGCCATTGTCATAAAGGTTTAATAAGTTAACTTAAAAAAATTAGGATGTGCTAATTTTGTGAAATACAGAGTTGGCATGTGACGACTTTTATACATGTGGATAACATACTTGATGATACCCATGCTCCTTACTGCCTGTACTTACATTCTTCTCCCACTAATCCTTATTCCCTTCAGAAAATGTTATTTAGGAGATGGGCTTTGTGGTGCAGGCCTATATTTTCAGCATTCTGGCAAGCTCTGGCAGTGGGTTGCAAGTTCAAGCCAAGCTTAGGCAACTCGGGAACTTAGTAAGCTCTATTTTTCTAAATAATTTTTTTTTAAAAGCTGGCTATATAGCTTGTCTGGAAATCCCTAGGCTTAAGCTCAAGTACCACCAAGAGAGAAGAAAAAAAAGAAAAAAGAAAATTGCTTGTTTTACACATGTTTCACAGCGTCCTGTTCAGACACATATAACTGGACTCATACAATTGACAGGGCTTGTGAAAATTTGTCTGTTTTAGAAATATGTTCCATATTGTTTTGCATGATGTTTTTTTTAAATGAAAGTTAATTTCCCCCAAAATATATATTAAGTAATAAAGCATTTAGGATATTCTGTACAAACTTACATGAATCACCTAAGACTTTTCAATACATCTGAAAACAAACAGATCTGGGATCGAATTATAGACCTACGCAAATGTTATAGTTCAGATTTAAAATGACCTCCAAAGCCTTGTCTTTGGGGGTGTGGGGGTGCATCACTGGGAAGGACGTACCCTCGTTCCAGCTCCATCTTGTGCTCTTTGCTTCTTTGGTTGGTGTGCAGAGAAATGTTTCTCCAGCGTGCTTCTCCCGTGCTGCTCCTGCCTTACAACTGAGCGACCGTGAGGCAGAACGCTATGAAAGTCCAAGAGCCAAAATAAACGCTTCCTTTTTCAAGTCGTGTGTATTAAGTAGCTTGTCCTATTGAAGCAGAGGAGCTAACACAAAGTATGTATACACAACTACACATAGAAATACACGCAGAATACACACACACACACACACACACACACACACACACACACACACACACACAAAGCAAATCCTTTTTGTTCATTGGAGGCCAAGTTTCTCTTCCTGATGACTTCATTTGTCGTGGAATTCTGCCCCTTACACACTTTCATGACACGAAGTGGTCAAGAGAAGAATATATACTTAATTATAAAACAAAGAAATAAAGAAAAAAAAAGCAAAAAGTAAACTACAGAGGTGATTTGGAGAAGAACTTTTTAATTTTGAAAACATCTCAGGTGTTTTAGCATAAAATATGCCAATCAATTTTATATGGAATCTGTTTTACTTGGATGTTAGGATGCACAATACTACCAACCACTGAATGGGGGTTGATATTCAGAAGTAAAACTTCTGTTTCCCAACACGTGAGGACCAACCTGATATCCTGAGGACGTCAAAGGAAATATTTGGTGCTTAAAACCCTTTCGGTTTAGTAACTTCAATATACTGGAAGTCAGAATGCCCAACTCTTCATGGTATTCCATATTGTAGAGCTGAATGATGAATCTGAGAGACACAGCAGACTGCGTCACACCTACAGACAGGGCGGAACTTTGCAGGGCCCATAGGCCAGAGAAGGCGGTGGCAGACCTCTGCAGGTTTAGAGCTACTCCTGAGCGTGGCTTTAGGTGGCATACACCACGCATTTTCTGAACAAATGTCTTAAGGGCTTTGAATAGCAGAGATGAACTTCTTTATAATGCTAGCTTATTTTGAATTTTTTTAAAAAAAGAAATGAAACCTTAGTTTTAATACACGAAGGAACATAGAAGCTGGTCAAAAAGAGATAACTGAATTCCTGCTACTCCTTAAGCAACATAATACTATAGACTGCTATAAAAATAGGATAATTTATTTCTTGTATAACTTGTAAACACAGTTTTTTCTCATTTTTGCGATGGAGTGTGTAGCTTGTTGAGAACACACACAATTGTTCCTACACAGAGTATCTATTTATACTTCAAAGCGGGGAAGAATTCTGGACCTTTCAATCCTCATTTCTTGGAACAGATTATATTGAAAGTGTTAAGCATGATTTCAATACATCCTTCACAAAGAACTCAGAGCACAGACTTCTCATTTACTTACAATTATACATAAAACAAAACAGAACATTTTTTTTTTAAATTTGCAAGCGTTTTGTAGAGTGGGGTAAAATACATTTAACATACTTTAAAACAAGTGCCTAGTATACATACAATGATAACTGCAAATATATGAAAAATAACAGGCTAACTAGTTATTTCTCTTTTATTTTCTAAGCCAGAAAATGCCATACAAATGTGCTGAGTGTTTTCCTAAGACTGCGTCCTCAGACTTCAAAAGCAAGTTTCTTTCTTCTTTATGTGTTTGTTCCATAAATAGTATTTGTCAGTAGATATCACAATTAATTCAGTGCTGCTACAATAAAAATCTATCCTGATCAATTTCATTTAAAAATGGAATTAATAGGAAACAATAAAAATTTGCACTTAAAAATTAAAATGGTTTATGTCTTTATTATTCAAAACAGCAAACATATGGTTGATTTCTCATTAAAGGTAAGAGTAGCTAATGGAAGAGCTTTTTAAGGCATAATGAAATACCAAGTGACATTTCACGTTATTTGCTTTAAATTATTTCTCCAATTTGGGTAGTTATTTGTCCATCCAGAAAGACAAAACTGCTTTTATGTGCTTACAGCGAATAATAATTACTTTAAATGTACGCGCTACTGTGGGTCTGAAAATCCTGCACAATATTGAATAGCGACTTTTTCAGTTTATTTCTGAATAGCATCCCAGCTGTGATCCTTTTAAAATCAACAAGATTCATACTCAAAGATCTGTCAGGCATGAGGCCTTTTGAATAGGATATAGTTTATCAAACAGAGAGTTGGTAATAGCACAGGCATGTAACAAACGACAATTTGGGAAGAAGGGATTTTAGGAAGTAGCTTTTAAAGAGATGTACTTACAATCAGCTGGCTATTCTATCATTTAAATTTAGATAATGGTCGCTATTTCCTGATGGGAATAATTGGGCATTATTCAACTAGGTGATTTGTGACTTATAAAATTATATTTACATGGTATATTATGATATTAATTATACCACATATAATCTCATAATAAATTAAATTTTAAGATGTACGATTTAACGTAGCAACATTTATAAAGTATATTTTGCCCCTTAATTGCTAGTGGTATACTGTAAGAAGACATTTAGATCATTTTTACATAGTATTATCCAATAATATAGCAATTTAAATTGCCCATAAGAAAAATAATGCCATTTTCTTTTCTAAGACAGAACATAAATGGCTGCTTAATTAATGTGTTTATTGATGTTTTCACTAGTGATTTTGCCATATCGGTGTAAAATAGCATTCCACCCAAGGTGATCTCCTGTTCAGTGTGATCCTTCCACCAGCAATGTTATTCTTGGTGTAACGAGAAAAGCCAACACTAAAATGCACTGAACACAGGAACCTCAGTAGTCAGAGGAATCAGGAAATATATTTTAAAGAGGGTAAACATTTGGATAAAAACACTTTTCCTCAATTATATAGCATATATGAATAAATATTAGAAAATAAATAACAAGTTCATGAGGAGGCGTCACCCCTGACATTGACAAATATCCATATCATGTTTCTATGATAAATTTAAGAAATACTAATTAGGTCTTTCTAAGACAGCGTTCCAGAACTATACCAAATTTTTCTCTCTACAATAAATAAAGTCATGTACTTAATGTAAAGCTAACGTTCCTTTGGGAAATTCTTGGTCCATTAGGCTTCTTATTTTATATAAAGTCCATTTGTAGTTGTCGTTAGCTGATATAACAAATGATTTCTCAGGTGAACATGTTAAATTTGTGTTGTCCCCAAGAGGTTAGCAAATATTGGCTTTAACTTCCAAAAAAAGTATTCTTAATTGTTTCTTGCTTTGTTTTGTTTTGTTCTGAAATATGATGATGAATAAGTAGAAATCATAACATTTATTTTATCATGCTTTTGTTTTCCAAATTTTAGAGATTCAGATTAAGTTAATCCACAATTAAAGTACATGTATATACATGTGAATAAATATATATTTGGAAACATTCCCTTCCCATAAAAAATTACCACCTACCTTTTATTTCACCATTTTTAAACATAAATATTAAATGTTCTGCAAAATTAATATTTAATTAATATTTATATTTTAATTAATATTTATATTTTCTGCAAAATTTTTCTTCATAATTTCAGCCTTTGTATTTATGTTTTAATTCATTGGATATTTGATAAATTACTTGTGTATCATGAAAAATTTTTGTTATGACACAGTTATAGTTTGAAATGAACATTTTACATTTCGCATATAGTGGTTTAAAATTCAATTCAGATTTTAAATTTAATATAATTGCAGTAGGCATTCTTGCTTCATATTTCTTCTCTAATCTATAGTGAAAGCTATTTGTTAATGGAATCGTTATTAGATTTCTTAGATTTTCAAATGACTACATAAAGATGAACACAGAATGAAGATAGAAGAAACTAATTAAGTTCATGGTTTCATCATAATCCCTCAGATATGAAGATTCCATAATACAGTAATGGTGAAACAAAAATTAGGGAAAACATTTATTAAAAGAATGCCAATAAATTGAAACGAAACTATTGATGGACAAAAGAACGCTGAGGCAAAGCAACCTATTCCATTCATGCTCAGGCATGAAGTTACTATGGCAGGAAAAGCCACACGGTACTAACCCCAAAATAGACATATTTTCTAACAGAATAGAGCTAAAGATGTCAAAAAATAAAACTTGTAACACTGACCATCTGATTTTTGACCAAAACACACTGGAAAAAGCAATAATAGTCTCTTTGGCTATCCATATGCAGAAGAATGAATTGCAATGCCTGTCTCTTACCCTGCATGAAAATCCCACGCAATAGTCCAAGATCTAGATACAAAAATAGAAACACTGCAGCTGCAGGAAGAAATTGTTGGCAACTCCTGAAAATGAAAGCACAGGCAAGACCTTTCCAAGCAAATATCAATTGCAAAGAAAGACGGAGAATGAACAACTGGAACTGAACAACAAAAGGCATTTATCAAACTGAAATGTCTCTGCACGGCAGAGTAAACACCGAGGAGAATCAAGAGCCTACAGGCAGGGAAAGGAGAGGAAAACTTTCACCTACTGAGACAGAGGGACAATAGTTAGAAAATTTCTTTAAATAATTAGACCCTCAGCAAGGTAAAATCGAATACAAACGGCCAATTGAAACGAAGAGCCACTCTCAAAAGAAGAAATAGAAATAGTCAATAGGTAAATGAAACGATGACCAGCATCTGCGGCCCTTAGTGCAAATCGGCACTTGCGTCTGAGCTTATACCAGTAAGAATTACTGTCATCAGGGATTCCAAAGGCAGCAAATGCTTTTTTCTTGCTCATAGTTTTTAGAAAAAAATTAACTTTAAAAAAACATTGCTGGGGGAAATGAAAACTAGTATATCTACTACGGAAGTCGATATAAATATTTCTCCATAACTTGCAAATTCGGTTTTACCCAGCTATACTTCTTCTGGGACTCTAACATAAAGAGTTAAAGTCATTATATTCCTGCAATGTATGCATAGTCATCCTTATAGCAGCACAAGCCACAATACCTGAGGCTCGGAAGTGACCTGTACACCTACCAAGAGACAAATGGATAAAGAAAATGTGGCCTACGGGTTGTGTTTACTTAGCCATAAAGACAGGTAAATTTGTTATTTGGAGAAACAAGTGTGAATCTTGAGACTGTAATGCAAAGTGAACCCAATCAGATTCAGAAGATTAATTATCAGGTAGGACTTAGGTGAGTGATTCATAAATAAATAACTTAGCAAAATGTAATAACGATGATAGCAAACAGGAAGTTGAGCTCTGAAGAAGGACTATGTGAACTGGTGGAGGGAGGGAGACGACTAAGGTGTGATACTCATATGCTCCAATTCCCTAAGATGAATGTAATCGTTGTGCACTGCAATACATGCTAAGGAGAAAGAAGAGAACGCATAGGAGGAAGAGCGGGAGTGACAGAGCCAAGGACGCGACGCTGTCTGCTGACAGTCTCTGTGTGGTGCTGGGACATTCACTCTCCTCTTTGATTTGTGCCCCACCCAGTTCACAGAGAAAGAGAGGCCTTCCACATACCTTTTAAACGAAACTCGAGGCAATCTCATTGTTTCACACAACTGCACAACTAGAGCCACTTGAATCCTTGAATCCATGGCGGCTGGGTCATGTGGAGGACACGGCAGCAAACTGTCTCACGGGATAGATGATTCTAGAACCAGAAAGGATTAAGTGGACAAGCCAAATGTCACCTAACTAATCAATGATATTGCGAGCGCCCATGTTCAGACACCACGGCCTGTAAGTCCTTCGCATCCTTGTTGCGTTTTTGGTAGTAGAACTTCAAGCTGATGAAAGCTTAACAGCACAGTGTACATTCTAGAAAATATTAATGATTATCACTCTGCTCTAATTTGTAAATCTCAACCCGACTTAGCTACTTCTTCATTGCTGTGGCAGAATACCCAATATACACAAATTAGGGGGAGCAAAAGAATGATTTCCGCTCACGGTTACAGAAGGTTACTGTCCACGAACAAGCAGCTGTCAGCAGTAGAAGCCCACGGCCGAGGTGGAGGTGAAGGCAACTCCGTACAACACTGCAAACAGCAAGACAAGCCAGGTACCCGAAGGAAGGCAGGGAGCGAGGTAGAACCTTCCACGTCCCGCCCCAGTGACCCGCCCGGGATCTGCCGCACTGTTCCAGCCCTTCCAGGTTTAAGCCTCACCAGGCCTCTCTCATTCAATCCACTCACCTGTAACCCACCCTTGCAGACGAGGTTCCAACCTCCTGCACTAATATATGTATATCAATAATAATAATAATAATAATAATAATATATGTATACCACTCAGCACATGGTTCCATAGATAATCCACAATATCCAAATGCATGAGAATTTTTAGGGGCATTTCAAATTATAAAAAAAAACATATTATCATGCTTTGTGTACCTGAGAATTATGAAGAGCTCAACAGATTTTCAATAGATAGAAAGGTTTTTATTTCTATATACCCAAGCCCTTGAAGAATTGCTTACTTTTTTCTTATACCTAACTTAGTGCTGTATAAAGTACTGCTTTCACTGTCAATATTCACCTTCCGCATTAGTGCAATTATCACTATGTTCATCTGAACAATCAAATTGAAGGGTTGGTGGGAGGTTGGCTTTCTCCACCCTTCTGTAAGCCATTCCACACCTTTTTGTCTCACTAAAACCAGAAGCCTTCTCATGCTCAAATATCTGACTCTAGCTCAAGTGCCTTTCAAACTCCAGGTGAGGACCCTTTACTGCATGTGTGTTTGTGTGTTTCTATTCCATTTTTTCCCAATTAATTTTGAGAAATAATATCAGAGTAACAACTTTCCCGATTCACCATAAAATCCTTTACATGGAGCAGACAGACTAGCACGGTTTCCTAATTGTGTAATACATTTATACCATTCAACAATATACAGAACGTTACCAACTTAGAGATGAAAAAGAAAATGAAGCTAAATTTCAGAAATTTTGCTGTCTATATTATGTAACTGAATGCCTGAGGAATACTATTTTTCTGTTGCTGTAATTCATGGTTTAATCTGCACTGCAACACCTGCAAGGGGATCACAGCAAATGTCAAATGTTGGCAGGCAGGTTGAAGACCCAGCCACTCTAAAATGCGAGTGAGCGTCAGGTGCTGAGACAGAGCGCATTGAAATTTTTGAAATTGCTGCCCAGCGTGAGCAACAGCCACCAAACTCACGATGTAGAATTTGCAAGATTTCGATTTTGCAAAAATCACTGCTAGTTATCAGCGCTTATCAATTAATACCAGCTATTAAATTGTAACATATGGAGATAAAATAAGCATATCTGGGCTTCAGAATGATACAATCCAGCTTATTTAAGGATCCTATTTTCTTCAGTTCAAAGTCTCAGTGTGCAAATGAGGGAACAGTTGGCACAGATGTCACAGAATTCTGTGACCCGTGTTAGTTAGGGCTGAGGTTGAGATCTAGTCTTTCTTGGGTGCTGAGTTTAACTAGTAAACACCTTGGGAAAAACAATGGCAAATTTTGCACCTTTATATTATAGGGAATTCCCTGTGTGATGGCAGTGTGCTTTTCCAATGAGAGGATGGCTCTTTAAGCACAAGAGAGTGTTGGCCATATCTGCCATAGACCATCAACACCTGCGGTATGCTGCCAGAGCCCGGCCAGTGGCCCCTTTACCAAGTGAATGCAGTGAGAAGATTATCTGGATTGCTCTTTCATATTTTTTGTCATGAACCTTTCATATATATATGAAAAACAAAATTCACCAAGACCAGATTTCAGACCCCTAGTCTGCAAAAGTCCTCTTTAGGGCTGCAAAAAAATCGAGAGTTGTCTCCAGAATTGGCCTGGGTTAAATCCTAGGCAAATCTGTACTTTTAACGGTAAGTCAACATGCCTCATAGTCACTGTGCTTTTGTTTCCATTCAATAGCTGCTTTGGTTTGACCATAATTGGGAACTGTCAATACAGATCGTGTTGGTCTGATCGCCTTCGGATGTTGTGTAGATCTAGAATGACACAATGAGCTTCATGTTTTAAAATATAAATGTGTCTCTTCTGCTCATGTAATATTTTAAAATTTATTCATATCACAGTCAATAATGAACGTGTCCATTGGTCTGTTGATGGGTACTTTTGTGTCTTCCACATTTAACTACGTTAGTTGTGCTGCTATGGATGTGGGCATATGTGTATCTCTGTTGTATAAAGCTTTTCACTCATTTGGGAAAATCCCCAGAATAGGTGTCCCTGTATGGAAGGGATTATTTGCTTCCAATCTTTTGAGAAACTTCCATACAGTTTGGTGTAGTGGTTGTACTAGTTTACATTCTCACCGGCAGTATAAAAGGGTTTCTTTTTCTCCACAGTCTCACCAGCACTGACTGTTGTTTGTGTTCTTGACATAGGCCATTCTCTCTGAGGTAAGACGGTATCGTAGTGATGTTTTTGAATTTCTCCAATGGCTTTTTCATGCATTTACTTGCCATTTGAATTTTTGAGGCTTTTGTAGGTAAATGGATGGAGGTTGGGATGAGACCCTTAAGCTCAGTGAAGTGAGTCAGACGCAGAAGGTGAAATATTGAATGGTTTCTCTAAAGCAAGAAACCCAGATCACCATTATTTCATAGAACTAAATGAGGAGAAGAATGGGAACCAGTGGGGAGGGGGAGAATGTGGGAGGGTCAAAAAAGGAGAGGGGAAGGATTTGTGTATTATCGCCATATGAATCATCACCAAAATGCTCAAGTTCAGTGCGAGCATATGTATCACATATAATCACGTTAACAAAATGGTGAAAAACAATGTATGTTTCCTTGTTGTGGAATACTCAGTTGTATTAATATGATAGTGTTTATCCATTCTTCTCTTGATGAACAGTTGATTTGTTCACACAATTATTAGAAATAAGTCTGCCAGGAACATTTTTATATTACATCCTGCACTCATTGATTTTTTAAAACTTCTGTTAGGTAAATGGCTAGTTATGGAAATCTACCTATTTAAGAATCCCCTCAAGGTTCCACAGGGCAGCTGTGCACTTTCGACTTCAGGAGCCTGTCCTTCACTCCATATCTTTGCTAGAAATTACACCTGACTTCGTTACAATCTTCCCTGTTAGGGTAGAATGCAGCATCAACGCTGTTTTAAGTTGCATTTTCCCAGCACTAATGATGTGTTGTGCTTTGCTTCATGATTACTGGAAATGTTTCTGTGTGAAGAATTTATTTTGAAAATTCTTGGCAAATTTTAGCTGGCTGTCTTATGTTTTGCCATTGAATTGTGGAAGTTTTATCTACTAATGAGTAGTCAGACGTAGTGTGTGGTTGCACTCTGTGGTCTGAGGCTTTGTGATGATTTTCTTTAGGATTAAATTTTGAAGGTGAAATTATGTATTTTTCTTTTACAGTTGATACTTCACTTTTATGTGACTGTTCCAAAATCTAAATTTCTGCTTAATTTTACGTATAAATATAAGCTTTATTTCTCTAGAGCTTCTTGGCTGTGTCGATATTTAGGCCTATGGTTTATTGTAAATTGATATCTATGAGGTATGATTTTTTTCTCTGAACTTGGAACTGAACCCATGACTTTTTCACTAAGATACATACCACTCCATCTTAAATTTATGTACTGATTGGTTGATTTTATTGAGACAGGATGTTGCAAAGCCATTGAGTTGCCTAGGCTGGGCCCAAACTTAAGTCTCTCTTACTTCAGGCGCCCAGAGTTTTGGGATCAGAATTATGCACAATTATGGTCTGCTAAAAGAGTGATTGCATTTTATCAGTTAATGTGAAAGTAACATAAGCTGCTAAAACTTTTTGATGTATGTGTACAGTTGTTACAAAGCCATTTATTGGAAAGACATTGTTTCCTCCTTAAATGAACATAGTTGAATTGTCCTGATCACTATTCCTTCAGCCATAAATACATAAATCCCTTTACAGTACTGTCTCTTTCCCCCTCTATTTATTATTAAACAGTTGCAGCAATCGTGATTGTTGTATCCATATTTCTACTTTGGAAATCAGACTAAAGTCTTCAATGTAGTTTACAGATTTTCAGGTATTTTTATTTAATTAACTGAAAAATGCTTAACCTAACATCATCAGAGAAACAAAATGAATCTATGAGGAAAGTCAGTCAGAATAGTGCCATGGAATATTTAGCGACAAGGAAACAAGCAAACTAGAAACTAGATGTTTCTACAAATCAAATTACTTCGGGAACATTAGATAGATGATGTGGGGGAAAAGGGACCCCTTGACTACCGCTAGCAGAGGTGACAATTAGTAGGGCATCGTGGGGATCAACATGGAGCTGTCTCTGAACCTAAAAATGGAATTAGCAGCAATCCAGCAATTCTGCCTCTGGGTGTTGATCTAGAAAACTTCACCTATAAAGTGTGGTCTGCTGCCCTTGTGCACTGTGGCAAGATTCACACAACAGCTAAATCAGGAAAAGAAGCCAAGGGTGACCCCTCTGTGAGTGACAACCTACCTGGCTGTATGTATGGAAACTGTTGTGTGTTGCCACAGAATACCAGTCAGCCCCACGGAAGAGGCCTTCTGCTCATTCACAATAACACCGTAGCCGAGGAGGACAGCATGCTAAATGGATTAAGACAAATAGCAAAAATTAAAAAGAAAAAGAACCTGTATGTATTCACTCACATAAAGAATCTTGAACTATTGAACTATTGACATTCTAGACTCAGGGGGGAGGGAAACGCTTTTCAGAACTAGGAGGATGACAAGAATCGTGAGGTAGAACTCAGGGGCTATAAAGCTTCAGTCCCATAAAAGCGATGTCTGCTATTTTTCAGATTTATTGGGTGTCTCTGGAACGCAGCTACCCATTGTGTGTATTGTAGATTACGGGATCACAGAGAGACAAGATTTCAAATGTTTTTACCACAAATAATGGCAAACACTGGACGTGATGGATAAATTAACTAAATCATTCCGCATTGTATTAGAAATTATAAATTTGAATCCCAGAAAGATGTATATCGACGAATTGTCAATAAATCATACAAATTTTTTATTAATAATATATATGTATGATTGTTCTTATCTAATTGACCTTTTCATCAACATCATTTGTTTTTCTAAATTTGTCTTAAATTCTACCGTTGCTAATATAGTCACAGAAGCATCCTTATTGCTGTGGGTAACATCAATATCTTTTTCTAAACATACATACACCATGCACACATCTATACACTGTATACATATACATATTTTGACTTACCCATGTTGCCTTATGTTTTAACAAAATAATGGGAACATTTTATATGCTAAATGCAAGTTGAAATCAGCTTTAATTTTCTTATTCAAAAATGACTTAACATACCATTTTTCAATACAATAGAATCTATGAGTTACAATCACTAATCGTAAGAAAACAAATCTCAATTATTCCCGGTTTCCTTATGTCTACTCAAAAGCCTCACTGTGACTTCAAGGTAAAGTGCCATTCCACAGAGAGTAATGATAATGTTTAAAAAGGGACTTAAACATTTAACCGTATTACCATTGTGATAGCTTATAATTTACCGGGCCAAAAAAAAAAAAAAATAGAAATTGTCACCTCATGTTTAATCTCCTGTGAGGCTTCTGTGTGGTCTCCAAGTTGTTCTACTAGACATTGGTGCTTCTGAAATGCGGATTTCATACGGGAGTGATGTGAATAAATATATACACATAAAGATACCATTAAAATCATTCTATCAAAATTAACTAATGGCATTTCTTTTCTTTCGAGTCAAACATAAGTTTATTGAATGTTTTTCTTGCATTCTGTTTCCAAGTCACAAAGTCAAATTTAAACAATAATTTAAAAATTGAGGATGGAATATAGCACTCTTTATCAGTACCACAGCTGTATTGGGACAAACTGTTTTTATACCCAAGTGAAACATCTACCGCAAGAAAACTAAGATAATGTCAAAGTTGCCATATGCTTGTTTTTTCACAAATTACCAACAGAAAACTTGCTCTCGAGCTCTTACTAATTTGTCAGCAATTATTTGCAGACATCGACACTGATGAAGCTCCCACTGGGCTTATCCTTCGCGATAGCTTGGATTCAAAGCCTGCCAAAACCAGCTGTAGCCATGAATTAAGTGCACATTGCAGGCTCACATTATATGGAGGTGTTCATGTGAAAGAAGAATTATTAAAAGATCATTCACTTTTGCTTTTAAATTTTAAGAGAATCAGAATAGACCCAGCTTAGCTGCAGCAATTGAGTCATTATTACGATTGTTCCACAAAATGTGCATGATAACGTTGACTGTTAGCTAACTCTCAGGAGCAGAACAGTAAGCAGTAAGCAACACCAATTCTCTCACCATCTGCGTTTGGGGACCCGACTGTTCTTGGCTGAGCTCACACGTGTGTCTAGGGACTGACAATCATAGTTATTTAGTTTGGCCCCACACTCGAGCTGATTAGAGCAACTCAGCCACACTGCCCATCTACCACCATCAGGGGACTAGTCAGGACAGATTCTCATACTTTCATAGACGAATGAGAGAGAAGGCAAACTCAAATCTCTAAGCACACTTCAAATTCCTGCTCACTGAATGTCTGACACCTTCCAATTGGCTGAAACAACTTACGTGGCAAAAGACACTTTCAAGGGAGCTTTAAGACATAGGAGTCAGTCAGAACAAAAAATCTACCCCTTAAAGGCCTTGAGCATCCTTTTGGGTTATTTTACATTTCTCACATTTTTGTGTATCTGTTGAGTTACATCAAAAAAGTCATCCTCAAAACAAGTTAACAAGATCAACTAATATTCTTCATTTTTGTGCTTTGGGATATCTGCACCACTAATCCAACATGTTCAGAGAAGGTTTACGTTAAGAGAAAATTTTGTGATCGGAAAAGTGTAAAAAAAAGAATTAAAGACAGAAAACTTATCTTTCTGGATTTCATGATTTTGTTTCCCTCTGTATGTGTGAGAGTGATTGATCTGCAGCATAAACTCTTTAATACTATTTGCTTTATGGTATGTCAATATTTTTCAGTAATGTAGATGTTTCTATAAATCAAATTACTTCTAGAATATAAAGTTCAAACCAGAATGACATATTACGTTTGCTCCACCACCCTAATAAAGTCAAACAATTAAGAGAAGACACTGAATTTGGGGAGAGCATAGAGTCTACAAGCCCAACAGGAAAGAGAATTCAGAAAAATTAACTGAGGTAGAACCACAGAACAATATGAAGAAGACGTGTATTGTGGAAGATTTAATGAAGTTTATGCCAGTTTTATTGAGCCAGGATTTTGCTCTGAAGTCGAGGCTGATCCTGAACTCACTCTGTTGGCCAAGCTGGCCTCAAACTCATGCCAATCCTCTTGCCTCGGCCTCCTGAGTTCTGGGATTATTTGTATGCTTTACCAACCCAGGGCCTGGCACATGGTAGGCTAGTAATTTAACCATTGAGTGATGCGCCAACAGCTACACCCCTAGGTCAGCTGTTCTAAATATTAACAGCTTAATAGTATGTGATTTAACATTATTATATGGGAGGAAAAGTGGAATATATCAGTTATTTAACTTTTCGTTAATAGATACACTCAAAGGACCGTAGCTTTAATTACAATTTCTAGGGCATATATTTATCCCATAATTCACCAAATATTGTTTTGTTTTCATGTCATGTTATATACAGATAAACTAAGGTTGGAGAAACATCTCGCTCCCTGCTTCCTCTATCTCGCTTGCTTAGTTCTATTACTTATTTATACTTTGAATTTCTCATACTGGAGAAACCACATGGTATTTAACCTTCTGCATCTGATTCCCTTAATTTACCATAAGGATCTGAAAGTGAGCCCATTTTCCCACAGATGACTCAGTCTGGTCTTTCTTTACAGCAGAGTAGTACTTCATTGTGCATGTGTGTGCATGTGTGTGAATGTGTGTGCATGTGTGTGTGTGTGTGTGTGTGTATCTTTTTCTTTATCTATTGATGTGTTGATGGCTATTTTGGCATTTTTCCAGCTTTCCCTATTATTAGTTGTGCTACTATAAACTCTGACTTTTCTAGCACAGCAATAACAACATCAAAGAATACATAAATATGTAACACCTGAAAGCATGTGGGCAGAATTATTTTTCCCATTTTTATTAGTGTGTGTGTGTGTGTGTGTGTGTGTGTGCGTGTGTGAGTGATACAATATCTTCCCCTCCCCTTTTTTAGCTCTCTTGCACCCTATCTCATACCGCCTGACTCCCACTATCATACTCATTTGATAAAAAAATCAAATGCCTGTACTATGAGTTTCTCAGAGAAAGCATGTGATATTTAACCTTCTGAGTTTGAATCACTTCACTAAGCATGATGGTCTCAAGTTGTGTCTATTTACCTACGAAAGCATCCAATCCATCTGTCTCTATGGCAGAGTAGTGCTCCACTGTGTGCATGTACCCCAACCTTTGTATCCATCTGTCTCTATGGCAGAGTACTGCCCCACTGTGTGCATGTACCCCAACCTTTGTATCCATCTGTCTGTTGACAGATATTTCAGCATCTTCCTCAATTTAGCTATTGTTAGTTGAGCTGCTATAAACATGAGTAGGCATGCACCTCTCTTGTACGTTGGTTTTGACTCAGTTAGAAAAATACCCAGAAAAAGTATTGTTAAATGTCACAGGCTACTTACTTTCAGCCTTTTGAGAAATCTCCACACTGCTTTCCTTAGTGCCAGTTGACAGTCCCACCAACAACGTACATGTTCCAGAATCAATTTTCCCAGGTAAATTCATGTCTTCAGCCTTATTGGTATAGACTTTGCCCTGCTCAGACTGAGCAAGTCAGTCTTCAGTGCAGAGAGGCTGTAACAAAGCAAGGTGGGAAACGAATCAGTGTAGTAACTATTTAGTTAGAATCTATCTGCGCGACATCCGCTTCTACGGTGGAACTGCACATTATGCACATGTGAGCATGTGAGACTACTCCACAAAAAAGCAGTAGCAAGGAAAAAAAGGTCCAGGGATGCAGCTAGGTATTAGAACACACTTGCTATTACTAAAGTACCCAGTGTCACCTACAGAAATTGATGCTGTGGAAATATGTGCATTTCTTCATGTATATAATTCCTAAACTACTTACATAGTTTCTGAGCCTATGCATATTTTTCAATTTCATAAGCCTTGGGATTCCAATCCTGCAATATGAGTAGTATCACCAGATTTTTAAAAAATTAAATATTCTATTGGATGTAAACCTTTTGTTTCAATTCTCCGCTCAAGTGTGCCAAAGGACAGGCAGACATCAACCTCTCTGGCCCTAAGTACTTTGTGTGGTAGAGCAGTGCTTCTTGGTGTGAGTGATTTATTTTGTAAGATTTTTATTGAAATGATATATGTGAATGTACTTTATAAAACTGAGAGTCCCAGGGTGTGCCAGGCAGTTAATTTTAAGTAATGTCGATATGGTTCACTGGACACTGTCCTCTCTAGGCCGAGCCTGAATAAAAGAACAAGGTGAGGAGACGAAGCTCAGCTTTTCAATCTCTAATGACCTCCAAACCATCGCCTCGACAGGGAGCTGGCCCTCCACAAGCCTTTTTACTAATTTGCCTCAAAAAAGATTTTGAAAGAGTAGTAGTAATTCAGCATGCTCTGCACTAAAAATAACTAAGTCATACTAAAAATCAAAACTTTTTTTGAGATTTAAACCTTTACAGAATGAAGAAAAGCCAAGTAATGAACCCATAGAAAGTTCATTTCATCTCTGATTTTAACATATTTTATCAACGAGGCACTTCTTTGGTTAAACTCAAATACTTTTCAACTTTTTAGATCTTACATACTATCCAGAGCCTAATCGTATAGTTTGGAATTTCTTGGCTCAAACAAACCGCAGTGAGATTTTCCTGATTGAATGTGTTGTTGGCTTCTTTCTTAGTACTTCCGTTATAATTTGAATAATGCACATAATCTCAGACTCGCTACATTCAGGTTTTAACACAGAAAATGCACTGCTGATGGATTCATAAAACACATGCTCTCAGTTTGTGTATTTATAAAAAATGAGGAAAAGAATTCTAAGTTTTTTAAACACAATCTATAGACATTGAATATATTCTTATTTTTTCCTGAAATTAACTTTATTATTTATGTCTTGGAAGATGGGATAGTATCCAACTGGTAGTGACATTAGATATAAGATGACATCTAAGGCACCACTTAGTTCACAGCTACTTTGCCTTCACATAGCCTTGATACAAAAGGGCTCTTCAAGCCACTAAGTTCACATGTCTTCAAGAATCTGGTTGATACATTACATAAATTAGGTTATTTATTCTCTGAAAATACAAACTCATTCTATCATTAAGATAATTTATAACCAAACTTTAAAGAGGCTGTTTAAAGATCTCTCAATGCATTTTGCATGAATTATCTTGTAATGACAGGAAGTCATTCATAAATTGTCTGTAAGACCCATCGAATTTTTATGCTTTATGAATATGAAGACCAAACTGAAATGATGTCGGACGTGTGGATCTAACTGCGACATAAACACCACACCCACCACACCTTAGGCTGACCAAGGTTTGTTGACGCAAAGCAACGTTGACTATTGGTAAGTGCGCGATGTGAGACAAAGAAACTTCATATGGTCCACAAGACTGAGAGAGCACAGGTTCAGACTCTAATACAGAAGGTTGGGAACTTGCTCAGTTTGGCCAGACAGAGCTGAGATGTTTACATGGTGATTAATAGGCTTCCTTGCTGAGAGTAATGGAAACAGGGAAGAGGGCTGTTGGCGTGAGGGTAGAGTGGGTTTCTCCCAACTGGTGGGCAGGAGGTTGGCTGAGCACACGGCCCTTTGGCGCTCTGCTGTCCCCGGGGAGAGGGCTACAGGCAGGTCACTAGCAGGCATGGTAGGTGAACAGGGAAATCGGAGGACACCTGCTCTGCCATTTCTCAGCCCAGAGCAGGGAGGTCTTTACTCTTTCATTTTTTCCCCTTACGGTCTCTATATTGCTCACTCTAAAGGATGAATGCTCGACGGAATTGCTGACAGTAAGCTGACAGTTAAAGTATCCTTGAAGTGTAACTTTTCTTTGCATAAGATGACTAGGACTTTTAAGTCTCTTCCACATGAGACATGTAATAAAGTAATGAAAAAGAGCATGGAAAAGAAAAAGCTAGATAAGAAAACAAAGTAAATAATTAAGTTTTAATAACACAGATAATTATAACTATAGGAATGTTAGTAGAAATACAATTCTAAGCCAATATGTTGTTTTCAAATAGTAAGAGTAACATGTCATATCAGTATGTGTAAATTTCCTCATCAAACTTTTGTGGACTATATTCATATAATGACAGGTATGGAGGATGAGTATTTTTGGTAATAAATCTGGATTTTTTTTTTTTTTACCTTCCACATCTACTTTTCTTCTAATATTCATGAACTTGACCTGAAACTCAGGCCTGGTAAGGTTAAATTTATGGTCCTAAGACTTGCTCTTTGTTAGAAGTCATCTGGGCCATTTGAACACATTAGTAAAAATCTTTATGTTCCCAACAAAATCATGTATATGAAATTCCTTAATACAGTGGCAGAGAGTTTAAGGGGAGAATTAAATACCACATTATAATTTCTATCTCCCAAAACAAAGTAATCTTCATGAGGTGCCTACTATATCGGCCAAGTCCAATTTGCCATCTCACTTCTTAACGCCTACAAAACTCCCTCAACCTGCACAGATTCAAGCCCAACAAATGATGTGCATTGATAAACAGTGGTGTGCACCAAGAAGATTATGTTTCTCCAATTCAGACACATGAGCAGAAAAGTAACAGAAATAGAAGAATATTAAGAAGAATACAAATAATGACTCAAAACATCACCAAGGAAGACCAGAAACTGGCTTCCTTCATTACAGTTTTCAAATATAGTTACCAAGGTGAAGACTTACTCATATCAGCCATGAAATGTCCTTATGAAATGAGCTATGTCTCAAGTTGTACATACATGTGAATGTGGACACACTGTGTGATAATCAGCATTTAAAATGTTTTCAGATGCTTTATAAGTATTTGAAATATTTGTTACTAGGATTGTTACTATTGTGTAAAGAAATCATATATAAACAGCATAACGCAATTAAGAATGTACTGTATTCAAGTATAAATATGAGTTATTTTGGAGGGACACTGTGGGTTGACATTTTAATTACTCCAAATTTTTGAACAAAATGGAACTTATTTGGATATTTCTATTGATAAAGATGGCTTAGCAGAAAAATACAGAATTCATACTGTAACAGAAATGTGGGTACAAGTCAATTTAAAAATAATTTCAGCTGATGTGTTCAATAAAGAAACACAAGTAATCGTTCATAAAATAAGCAAATATATGTAGAAAAACAAGCAGCCATTTATACAGTTGATGGATTCTGATGAAATGTGCTCTATTGGTTATGACTTCTTTTCTGAATCTCTCTTGACACAGAGTTATGGAGTTCCGTGAGCAAAGCTGTGAGGTTAAATTTTACATGGTGTCTTGGATTCTAATGAAAACACCTGGGAAACTTTATTTTTAATATTTTATTTTGAAAAAAATCAGCTAAAATATAGTGGCGAAACTTTCTGCCTGCACGATTTAATGCTTCTCAAAATCATGGATGTCTTATCATGAATATTTGTTTTCGAAAGTGATCAAGTGCCTAACCACTTAGTAGCTCACACCAGATGGTACAAATGTCAAGAGAGGTTCTGTCAGTTTCACTTTTCTGGTAGCTATGCAAATGCTAGAAATTAATCAGTGTGTCATAAAATCTTCCCATACTCCTTCCTGACATGCCTAAGATCAACTTTTATTACAAAAAATAAAATTCCTAATAAGAATATGAGCAGTTAGAATCTTTCAATATCTCTAAAACACGTTTTCATAAAACGATGTGAAAACCACTGTCACTTTTCAACTCTTTTTCAAAAATGTCATTTTTTACTTCTAAGAGCATGTTAAACAATTGATTTGGACAATAGCTATTATGTGCATTAAACATAGCCTAAATGAATTCCATAAATTAGAAACATGTATCTGAAAAGTCAAGATTGACTGTAAAAATTTAGATAGTATGCATTGATAATGTGTAAAACTTAGGATGATTAGCTGGAAATTCACTCAAAATATATTTCAATGATCTACTGTGTTTTTACTGTCTTTGCTAACTTAAAAAAAAAACATTCTTAGAAAAGCCTTTTCTTTAAAAGATGGTTTATTTGGTTGAATGACAATCAAAGCTTGTTTTAAATTTAGTTTCTCTCCAGTCCCTTCACTGTAGACATTCTTTATTTTCCTTAGAAAGTTTGGCCTCGGGGTTTCATGACAATGCTACTGTATTATAGAATATAAATAGGGCTTCGGTCTCTCTTTCCCCTCGACTCCCATGAATCCATTTCTAATGACTGAAGACCATGCAGAGATGCTGAAGAATAAATCAGAGTTTCACTAGGTCCTTATTTTCAGCATGAAGGAGGAACTCCAAATTGCAACCCATTACTTACAGTTCATTTATTTGCTGGCCTAGAAAAAAAAAATAAGAATAACCTCATTATAGCTCGCCTTTGTCTTTCACACACAAGAGCTCCTCCATCATTATGATACAGCAGTTACCCCGAGTAAAAAATGAAATTATTCTTTTAGCGTACTGTCTTCCAGTCTGCTTATTAGGCTGTGTTAAAAATACATTTCTTACGGAGAGTGCCAACGTCTGATTGGATTTTCAGCACACTACACTGAATGGCCTGCGTATTAAGTTAATTGAGTTTTTTAAGTTATCTTTTTCCTTAATCTTATGTTTTCCATTTTTCGCTTTAGAAATAGCTAAGAATGTGTTCCACCATATTTGTGCCTTTAGATTCTGCCTTGTAAGAGTTTCTATTAGATCTGACTCAGTGACTATGATACTCAAATTACCCTAATTCAAGAATTATAGATCCTTCTTATAGGAACAAATAAAGGAGATGTCACAAAATGAATGTTCAGTAAAACAAAGCCTATGCAGAACTCAGGGTATTAGTAAAACAACTGTCATTTTATATTCATATAAACTGCTGAAACACTTTTGTGTCAAAATACAGATTTTTAAAAGACAATTAAACATTTAAAATATTCAAAAGAGAATTTTTAAAAGAGAATTAAATTTTCCTCCCGGCTAAAGCATATGTTGGCTAACATATCTTGTGAGGCATCTACCAGAAATTACTTTTTAATTAGAAAGTAAATGAAGAAAGCACGGAGAGAAAGAAAGACAAGACAGCAACCCAAAGCCTTCCAAAATTAATTAATGAACTTGTATCTTCAAAAGACAGAACACCACGGCATTCCAGCTGACCAGTTAAATGTTATTTGAAATTACTGATTAAATTTACCTCATCTTACTGAAAAGTACATCACATTAGATAAAATCTAATATCTACAGCTGTCATTTGAAAATTAAAGATACATACATTTTATTATGAAAAATTTTCCTAAATATGCAAAATTAGAGGAAATACCAAAATCAACTGTTATGGCTTCTTCTGCTCTTTGATACTTATCTAAATTATTTTTCACAACTTTACTTAAAATGTATTGCAAAATCATAGCTAACGTATAACACAGACGCATTATATGTGATCATAAAAAGTGAAAAGATTTCCAGAATATTATCTAAGTCCAACCTTTACTTTTGGTAATACAAATCCATGTTTTTTTAAAGTTAATAAGTTCTAACCAAAATTCAAATAAACCCATCATCTCTAATGTCATGAGCGAGCCCTCCTAGGTCACCTGTACTTTCCGCTGTTGCTGCTTTAAATCATTTTACCTGATTGCAGTCAATACAAACTAAGCTGTGCTTGTGTAAATCACACAGTCTGTGACATATGACATACGCCCTCACCTGTAAAGCCATGACAATCAAGATAATAATAATGCCAGGGCTCCAAAAGTTTCTTTTAATCTGTAAAGGTGTATCTCCCACTTGTCCCATGCCCAGTGGCATACAGCTTGATGTGCACCCACCGCTGGTTTGCTAAGGACATCCAATCGGCTGCTGTAAACATGCTGGCAGTGCCAGTGCCCATGCCCAGGATTCAGTTTTTTTTTTTTAATAGATACAACGTCTATTTCTTTCCTGAAATTTTCCTCCAAGATTACAGAACATGGTCTTTAATTCTGAGTTGAAAACTAGAATTCTGCATTTATGATAGCTACGAAACAAGAGTGTGGGGTGCCAAAAAGCTTGGTTCTCTTCCGCGTGGAGAGTTGGCTTGTGAAGCCCATTGTCCTGGCGTGATAGGGTTTGCAAACGTGACGAGGTTCAACTTCCAGCTCCGGTTCCTCGGTTCTTTGGGTGTGTGGTCCGGGATTCGGGACTCTCTCCCTTCCTCTATTGTCCTTCTCCTCTTCACTTTCTCTCGTGGCCCCCACGCTATAAACCTAGACAAAACATTTTTCTTGTGGGGGCCCAGAGTTGGCCGTCTGTGTCTTCTTATATCAGGGTTTGGGAAATTCCTTAAATCATTTAGTTGCATTCCTTAAGTCCCCTTCTATTCCTAAGCATGAGTGTAGTTTTGTAGATTATGAATTTTAATATTAATATATTACAAATGGGGCTTCATTTGTTTCTTTGTATAGACAAAATATTTTATTTCATTATGTGCATGGATAGGTTTTATTATACACATGGGTTTTATAGCATATTCACCGTAAACAATTTGATGGAGTGTGCAAAAATGCAATTTGAAAACCAGAAAGAGTGAGTTGCATTACTTATCCAATACGCATTGATAACATAGGAGTTCTTAATCATTAGTGATGAAGGATATGATTTATGGAAGCTTTTAAAAGTCATTGTCGGAGCTCTTGGTATGTATCTGCAAACTTGCTTATAGAACCAATGGCCACTGTGAATTCCCCCTCTCTAGGACCAAGTGCGCATCCGACCAATCACTTTTAAGAGTGAAGCGTATTTTCTAGATGCATTGCGTTGCCTTTTCACTTCGCTTTCCCGTCGCTTCCATGTTAATTGCTTCCTCAAGTCCGCATTTGCTCACCGTCTCCGCAGGGCTTGCGGCTCGCTGGTGTTTAAGAATCCTGTCCTTCCATTGATCTTGATATTTAGATTGCATTTGTTCTATGAATAAATAATAACCTCACATGTGCACTTCTCTTTATCATTGCTTTGAAGACGCATGCCTTGAGAATCAATAGATGGCAGTCAAGCTGAAAGGAGTCAAAAATATTCTGCAAATATTCTTTGAAGAATTTTAAATTCCTGCAGGTACAAAGTCTTGGATTTTAGTAAAACAAGTTGCCATTAAGAAATAATTATTGTATTATACGAATTTTTGCATTATATGTAGAGTCAGAATTTCTTACTTCAACTTATTTGGGTTAAATGATTAGATAATATGTGAATAAAGGGAAACTTTTATTTAGAAGATACTGATTTTTACATATATTTGGGTAATATGTGAACAAAGTAGAAATTTTATTTAGAAGATAATAAGATTTTATATTCTACTGAATATGGAGTGATAAATTACTAATCATAAATGTTTACATGGACCAATATCAACATGAACATGATATTTCTAATGTTAAAAGGAGCTTGATGTAAGAACTTTTTTGTTTTTGTGAAATTATAATAACCGCATTGATAATATAACACAGATTCAGACAATTCTCTACAATTGAAAGATGGATTATTCATGGCTACTCTGAAACAGGGAAATAGTGTTGAAAGTGAAATAAAGAATAACTGTTACAAGAAACATAATTGGCTTAAAATTAAACTCAATTTAGAAATAATAATTAACTTCAATGAAACATGAATTTAATGATTGTAGAATGATGATTTTAAAATAATTATATAAATTATATACTTACGATTAATAAACTCAATAGAGTTTAGATCACCTGGGAGTGACTGTATAGAGTTTGTACTTTTGGAGTCCTTAATTTCAAATAAAATGAAGTATTTAACTGGTCATTTTGTCTTAAAAATGAAAAAGAATACATTCTGTATACAGCAAAATACATTGCAGATCCCCCTGTTGGATGCATTTCTTCAGCCCTCCCCCGACTGTGACGCCTGTGCCCAGGACACAGCCAGCTTGTACTGCAGCCATGAAGGGGTAAACAGGGTCGTCGCCATCCTTCAATTCTTCCTTTTCTTTTCACCTCTGCTATGTGACAAGAGGATTGGAAAAAGTAACAGCAGAGAAGAGATGTCACTAAAAATATGAAAATTCAAGAAAAAGATGAAATGAATTAATTAGTCAATTGGGGAACATGAGGGAAATATTAAAGTCTTCTCTCTCTCTTTTTTTTTTTTTTGAAGTCAGCACCAGCCACGACACTGTTTTGATGGACAAATACAGTATCGTTTCTGGTTAGAATTCACGAAGTAAAAAGGTGATATGATATAAAATTCCCAGATATCTCTTTTTTTCTTCCTGTAGGGGAGGATTTATCTGTTTAGTTAGTTAGTTATTGATTTGGCCTAATCATGACCGTGATGAACCAACAAAGGGATGAATCTTTAAATTTCTACGATAATAAATTCATTATTTCCCAAAGTTCTCATCACTTCGTCCCATCCCACTGGGTGGAATTTGAAAGTTAATCCTATGAACTTTGGGAGACACAAGCATGCAGTCCAGAGCACTTACTGAAGTCATGTTAAATCTTCTCTCAGGTAAAATATTTTTTATAAAAGACATAGTAAAATGAAAGAGATAGGAAAGTCATATCGAACTAAGCAGGAAGAGAGAAAGGACACATTAAAAGCATACAGACAGAAGGTGAAATACATCATATTTTGAAGCCTCTTTAAAATAGTTTGCAATTCTTTAAAAAGAAAGGCTCTGTCTAAAACTCTGAGTAGATATTGCGAATTTACCCATTAGTTAGCAAAGACATTATTCTATTTTAAACCAGTGCCAACAAACTGAAAGCCTGATACTGATATTTCCTCTGAATTTCTACCTATAAGAAACATAACAAAAAGGCCTGGCAAGTTTCTTTGACAAATTTTTAAATGATTCATAATATTGTATTTTATGGGACTGAGCAACATTCAAGATTTTGAGGCTTTTGTGCTGGTTGGTTGTTTTTTACCATTAAAACATTAATTTTTTAATAATGCATTTAGTAATAAAATTATCATGTTTTGAAACTACATATTTTAGTTTAAATTACTTTGCTTTTATTCGTCCTTAAGTTCATCATAGACTTTAATTTACATTTATGTATGTATGGCTGTGAGTATACATACAAATATAAATATGACCTCATGTATACAAATGGCCAAGCCAACTATATACTTTTTAAATATAAATGTAGAATAGTTTGTCATTTGAGTTTGCAAAAATATCTGTTCAGGGAACACTGAGCTATATCTCCAGCCTATTCTCTCTCTCTCTCTCTCTCTCTCTCTCTCTCTCTCTCTCTCGCTCTCTCTCTCTCTCTATGTATATATATGTTTTTTGACTGTCTCAGTTTTTCTTTCCATTAGAAACGTCCTGGAAAATCTAAGAGGAAGCATGCTATGGTCTGAGTTAAAGACCTCACAACGTCAAAGAGAACAATCACTAGTAAGTTTTGTCACTATCTTTCTGTGCAATGGTGACACTGGATTATTATTGGACAGAGCGCACCTTCCTTTCAAAGGCCCTGCATCAATTAGTTTTATATTTCCATGAAAAAAACTTAGGTAGTAAATTTGCCTACTGTTATTTCTGTGTCATCAGAAAAAAATCATAACCTTAAAAATGCAAGGTACTCTGTTAATGTGAAGGTGTTTTGTTCCATTATATTTTTTTGCTTTTAAGACATTTTCAAAATAAAATATAGCAGAATCACAGTCCTAGAATTCTAAGTTTATTCATCCTTGACCCATCCTTTCCTTTTTTGTCCCCACTACACTACAACAGTGAGCTGAGCGACCAGTTTCAGTGGCACACTTTTCCTGTGGGAACACTTGTCGTAGCAAGTATGTCCAATCTGTCAGCAACTTGGACCTGTTGACTTCAAAATCTCTATTCCCCAGTTCACCGGTAGTGCTGGAGACATCCTGCCCTGTATGACCTTGCTCTGATGCGTGTCCTTTCCCAAACACTACGTTCTCCTAATGACATCTTGAAGCAAAAGTACTTAAGTGTGGGAAAACCACGCCGGAAAAATTCAAGGTCAAGACACCAGGAAAAAAAAATGCCCCTATTTCTGCCTGTATCTCTCTCATCATATTGTTCCAAATTCAGAGAAGCAGTGTTCACATACCTAGCCCAGGTCGCACCTAGTATGCATTGCCTAGCTGCCTGCGGACCGAGGAGTCGGAGAAATGGCTCCTGGCCACTTCTGCGAAGATTTAGTATCGACCGGAAGTTCAATTCATCCCCGCGGAGCGCCAGGGCCCGCACAGGAAGGCCCCTCAGCCGATGGCGCTGAATGCCTTATGGTGGAATAATATTCTCCTGAATAATAAAATTGTTTCTCAGGTAACAACGTGTGGTTTTCCCTTTGCTATGGGTAGACATTTGAGCAGTTTCTATTTTAGGTTATTATAAACGACCCTACTATAAATATCCACACACAAGTTCTCAAGAAGACATGTCCTATTCCTCTCGTGTCCACCTGAAGGTGGAGTTACTCAGCACAACACTGCGGCGTTTATCCATGTTCCTGCGCATGGGGGTATTTCCTCCTTTTTAAGGGTAAATAATATTCTCTTGTGCGCAGGTAAATGGATAAGGAGAACTCAATGGCTAGGAGAGGCCCCAGGCTTGATTCCCCAGCACCACGTGATAGCTGAGAGTTATGGTATGTGCCTGTAATCCCAGCACTGGGACGTCTGAGACAGGGGGACTGCCGGGAGTTCTAGGCCAGCCTGAGCTACATAGAGTGAGCTCAGAATGACTCTGGATACCGGAAGAGACCTTGTATTAAAATTAATCACTACCTTAGGTTTTTTGATAGTTTGTTTCTTTCCATGGACTTTTTCAAGCCTCTTCTGCTTAGGATTAGCTCAATTTGCTGGATTTCATTGTTAATGTCTTTTATAAAGTTTGAGGAACTTTTGATTATTATTTTCTCCTATCCCTCTCTCTTCTATCTGTGATTCTCACAGTGTATACATTGATATTCGATGGTGCC
>PVKB01007250.1:0-39722 GCA_004027205.1 Ctenodactylus gundi
ACTCTCATGGGCTGTCCCGGATGGGAGTTCTACTTTGTAGCTGAGCAGCCATTGGACACTCCAGCTCTCGCACGTGCCGGCTGCCATCTTGGACTATCTCTATCCTTGGATTTGTAAGCCTTCTTAATAGATCCTTTTTTGTTATAATTTCTGTAAATTCTGTCTTTTGAAAGAACCCAAACTAATCCACCCCCCACTGGCTCAGTTAGCCCACCTGCGGCAGTGTCAGCAGTGGGCTGCCCCACTCTACGAGATGAAAACAAGAAGTCGTACCATGTGCAGTACTTATTTTCATCTAATTGCCAACAGTGTTATGGCACGTCTTAGCAAACATGCAATATAAATCAGACAGCCTTCAAAGATAAAGCAGCCAGAAATGAAAGTATAAGGTTAGAAACAATTCTGCTTCAGTTTATTTCATCTCTCCATAAGGCTGTTTTCCGTATACTTAGCATGAGACTAGAAACATAGGCCTCTTCAGCTTATGTGATAAGTCTGCAGTTTGTAAGTGCTGATGCCACTATATTTTAATCACCAAGAGACTATTCTGAGCTACTATACTCAGACAATGATATGCTTCACAGTGGGGAAGTACTTAGATAACACTAGAAATAATTATCCACTAGTTTCTAGGCACTACTCTGCTGTACTTTAGACACACTGTTTCCCTTACCACACAAAATGCCCTACTAAGTACACCTCTTCATTCCTAGTGAGGCCATCTACAACATGAGAATGGTGAGACATGAATCCAAGTGGTGACTTTAGAGGCCCCTTCTCACCCATTAAGTGCATTACATACAAAATAATGCAAAATTTTTGTATTCGATTTTGTTTGAAGATGCAATATCCTTACATCACTACCACTATAGTTTATATGTATCTCAAATCCAATAGCTTCAGAAACAACCCCATATTCAAAGAATGAGATCCCTTAATTGGTAATACTGAAACAATGTTAATAGGTTTGGTGAAGATGCTATTCAAGACATTCACTTTTAGAAGATTCCTTTCATGTGAAATCTCTGGGGCAGAGATTTTTCTATTCTTTAATTACTTGAATGTAAAAAAGGTCATTTCATTTATTTTACCTACATACCAAATTTGTTAATTACAAGGAACATTTGCTTATCTACAGAGGTATTTCTGTAAATTATAACTACACAAATAGTTGAAATAGTCTCAGAGTTGACCTAAAGCCTCATTTTCTCAAGGTTTTTGTCACTTAATATACTTCAAGTTCCTTTTATTTTGAATAAAAATGGGCTTCTTGCTTGAAATCTCTTAGAATCCACTTTCTTTTGAGTCATTTTTATTCAGAACCACTAAGAATTCATTTAGAAAGTGATAATTTTAGATTCACTGCAAACTGTTCTTTACAAGCCACTGTGTAGCATAATCTCTTACTGTTCAATTACTCTGAACTGACCCCAGACAGAATTCAGTAAATGGAGAAAATAACAAACCAACTATCACGTCTATAGCTTCAGTTTTCCTACTGACTACCACAGCCCCTGGCATATCAAGCCCTCTTGGTTCTCATGGCAAAGCTACAGAGAACATAAAAGAATGGCACTGCCAACCAAGAAACCTTGCTTGGTGGCTCCCTGAACTGGAACTGGAGCTCACTACATGAGTCAAGAATTCAGAAACCTCCCAATTGTTGGACTACGGCACTGGGACCATCTGAAATTAGAAACCCTAGTCTTTAAGACTTGAGACCAATGGTATCCAACCTGCGGCTCATGTGCTGCATGTGGCCCAGGGAAGCTCTGAACCTGGCCCAGCACAAACCGGTACACTTACTTATTTTTGTGATTTTCCTTTTGCAACTCAAGTTTGTGGCTCTTGAGCATGAACTGTGTAGATGATGATGAAATGAAGTGGCATAATCAGAGCATCTTACATTCACAAATACTGGAGTATTGTCAACAATTCACATTATATTGATAACTGCAACCAGGTCACCCCCTCCCCCCAACTATTAAAATTAACAAATAGTGACATGTAGTTCTGCTGTGCCCATATGTCCCTGTTATGTATATGCACACACAAGGTCAGTTTTACAGTGTGTGTGACTTTCAGTATGTTATCTTCTAAGTGCAGATTGCTGAGCCGATACCATCAGTGTTTTACGTGTTTGTGGAAACTTTGCAAGGAATAATTATTGATGGTGCCCTAGTGAGGGTAGAGAAGGACTTGCACAATTAATAAAGATGGTGCAGTTATTGTATGAAACTCACATCTGATGAAGTATCACTGCATAATACATTAAGAAAAGTTATGCACTAAAGATTCAAAAGGGTAACATCATGCAAATTGTCATTAGGGTTCTGAATTTTATAAGGACCAAGTGATCAAATCATGACCAATTCCAGGAACTCCTTAAAATTATAGATGCTGACTATGATGACATTATTTGCTTTTTGAAAGTAACGGCTTAAAAGATTTTATAATTTGTGACATAAAATGAAGTTGTTTATCATATCAAAAACAAAATTTGTGCCAGAACTTGATCAAAACTGACTTACAGATTTGGCATTTTTAGTGGACTGACTGCTCATTTAAGTGATTTAAACATGTCTCTTCAAGGTAAAAACCAACTTATCAATACACTGTTTCAAACCATGAAGTATTCCAAGTGAAAGTAAAATTATGGCAAACTCAAATTAAGGCAAATAATTTTGTATGTTTTGACATGTCAGCTAAGCATAGTTTTGTGAATGGTGAAAAATATGCTTTGTGATTTGGTACAGAAATTTGAAAACAGGCTTCAAGATTTCTGATAAAATAACATTTTGGAATATGTGTGATTCCATTTGCAGCCAATATAAATATGTTACCTACCAACTTTCAAATGAAATGCACAGAGCTACAATTTAGCATTCAACCTAAAATTTTTTTTTGTGTGTATTTCTCTTTATTTAACTTTTTTTTTTGAGATAGGGTCTCGCCTTATAGCTCAGGGTGGTCCTTAACTCACTATAGAGCCCAGGCTGGCCTTGGACTCAAAGCAATCCTCCTGCCTCAGCCTCCCGAGTGCCACCACACCCTAATTATGTGGTGCTGGGGAATCAAACTTGGGCACTCAGCGCTTGACGCAGCACTTGCTAGGCAAGCACTATAACCACAGAGCCATTCCTCCAGCCTCTTATTTGACTTTTTATAGGATCCATCTTACTGGAGACAAATATTCCTTACTTCATAATCACATTTTATTCATGTTACTGCTTTCTGGCAGCACCCAGACTTGTGAGCACCTATTTTTAGGATGAAGGTCAAGAAGAGCAAAATTAGACCCAAAAAACCTGGTAAGCACACTAAGAACTCACAGGGAATTCTGACTACTTCCACTGAGCCAGAACTGATGTACTAATTTCACAAAAAAGTTCAAACATCTCAAGTTTTATTGTTTAGGTTGCCTTTTTAAAAAGTGTTACAATAAAAATATAAAAGAAAATTTGGTTACTTATATACACTAACTATACCAGATATTTATTTATATGTGACTCAGGACAATTTTTCTCACTTAATGTGGCCTAGGCAAGCCACTGGTCAGACATCTCTGCTTTGCACCCAGAGTGACTGACAGGAAGAGTTCTGCACTAGGTATGTTGGTTATTCATTCACTGTTTTTGTAAGTCACTTGTGCATTGAAAATATCCTGGATACCTATAATATTCCAGGGGCTATGCTGAGCGCTCGAAATACAGTAGTGAGTAAGATAGCCCAGGCTGTCAGAAAATGCAGGATTAGAGAAAGAGGTGTGTATAGTAGCACATACTAGGTACCAGAATATTAGAAATCAAGAATACAATGGAAACAAAGAAAATGGGTGAAGTCTTTTGTCTGTCATAACCTAAGACCTCTGAGAAAGGGGTCAGAAAGAAAAGTTCTTGATAAACATTCAGTGAATATCCACATGGACAAAGTGCTGATGAAAGACCACACGGGTTATTTGGGGATATCAGTACAAAACAAATGTTCCCACTTAACTTTAATGCTGAAAGATATCAAAATACTATTTTTATACCTTTACTATGATGTGACTGAGGGGCAGTGACAGTGGAAAAAGCCCAGAGCCAGAAGCAGGCGCTCAGCAAACAGCACCCACTGGACAAGGGATTACTGCAATGCAAACTGCCTCCCCCCGACCGTGTGCCTTGAGCTTCTCAGAACCAACAGGGAGACCCAAAGTGCGGCTTTCTAGTTCTACCAGATCTGGTAAATGGCTGATCAGTCAGAGCAGCTAAGATCCTTTGAGAGACAGAATGCAGCTTGGGAGTACCAGCAGCTTATACACAGTGTGCAAGTCCATGTGCCAGCTAGGATCATGAAATAGACAAGAATCTGTCCTGTTTGGTTCAGGAAAAAATAAAGACGTATCAAAGATATATTTTATACTCATTTCTTTCTCACAGATGTCTGAAAGGGGTGTTCATCTTTTCAGTGACTCCTTAATATACTAGCTTCACAGGCCAGAGTGCCCTCCAGCACTGCTCTATCTCCTAGGTTCCACAATAACTCAGGTTAGTTCTCCCGTTCTCCTAATGCCTCATTGAACCTGTGGGGTCTCTGCTTCTACTAAGCTCAAAGAAAGGACAACTTTACTCCCCTCAAAGGGTGGGACAGCATTCCCCAGAGCCTGTAGGTATCTCCTGGGAATTACACAGTGTTTTGGTTCAACCTTTGGTCAGCGACAAAAAGTTGACTCAACCCAAAAGCTGACTCAGTAAATACAGCTAATATTTCCAAATGATAGAGCTAATTTAATGTTTTTCAGATGTTTACAGCAAAAGTCTGAACCAAGCTAGTTAGCAAATTTACATTAAGTAATTAATCTGCCACCTTAAAACTACCATTTGATAGCTGACTTCATAGGATGAAATTGTATGTTTCCTTGGCTCCCAAATTAACAGATACGTCTACAAAAATACCAAGTCCCAGTAAGACAGATGCAATTACTTCAGAATTTACAATATTCACAGCTTAATTGCAGCCTTTTTATAACTGGCTCAAGATCATCAGCCATACATTAGCACGTAAGGATTCATCCTGTTACTATAGACGGAATTTTTGCCTTTACCAGAGGTGAGCAATGCTGTAAACACCTTAAAACAACACTGTGACATCAGCACAAACATTTGGGGCTCTTGACAAAAGACTTCATCTGTACAGTGAAAGCCAGAAGTCCATGTGCTGACAAGTTCAGCCCACACAATGATAATCCCAAATAATAAGCTTCACAATCCCAAGTAATAAGCTTTATTCTTAAATGTGGTCTTAAAAAGAAGAAAAAGAAGACAAAAACAAAAGAAGATTGGCAAACATCAAAGTAAAGCCTACAAAGAACAAAACACATATGAAAGAAACTCTGAGGAAAAGATGCTCAAGGACTAGGAAAAATTATAATTTACGTATAGCAAAAATATTGAATTAATGAACATTCTATAAATAGAATAATATTCTTTATAAATCAGAAAAATTCTTCTGTTTAACCATTAAGTGTCAAGAATAACTAGTTTTATCTCCAATGAGGCGGCTCAAGGGACAGAAATTAACTCTACAGTTTTGGAGGTCAAATTAATATTATGGGGCTGAAATCAAGAAGCCAGCAAGGCTGTGCTCTGTGAAGCAGGTCTAGAGAAGAATCCATTTCTTGTCTCCTCTACCTTCTGATGGTGTGGACATTCTTTGGCCTATATCCTCATCATGCCCAAAGAGTCTCACTTCCAGATAATTCAGAAATTCAGCAACTTGAGATCCTTAGTTACATGTTTTAAGCCTGCCATACTCATTCTATGCTGTCCTTTCGACAGCAAAGAAATAGTCCTTTAAGATAAAACTCTGAGAAATGGCCACGTACATTGAATTACTCTGGTTCTTCACTATGAACACTAGTTTTCCTGAATAGTGCTTTATGTTTCCAATATAATGTGATGAGCTAATACTTCTCTGTGACTATTTCTGAGCAATGTAGAAATTAATGAGAGTTCAATTTTACATTTTCTTGTTTTTAAAAATAAAGTAATTTTCGCTAAGAGAACACTCAAATTCTTCTTTACCCACTGTCTAGAATGAGAAACAAAACTGGACTAAGTTACTGTTTTTCTTTTCTAAGGATAGTCAGATTCTGTACAACTGACCAAAGAAAGCTGACTGAAACCATCTCAATGGAAATAAAAAATTAGTACTGAAAGGATATATTTTCAAAATGTACACAACTTCTTGTGGCTCACTGGATTTTACAATGTACAAGATAAATTCAGAGAACTGGTTTAATGGCAGGTTTCATTTGTTAGTGAGATGGGAGGCTAGGTTTAGATGTTTCTGCTGGACGATGTGTGTGTAGAGGGAGAGTAAGCAAGTGCCAAGAGGCAGCAAAAAGAAACACCACACATGCACTGAAAGTTTTCCAGCCTTAATTCTACAGGCTTTCAAGTGAATTCTAGTTGTGGAATATAACTGTTCCCGCTTAAAGGCTAAGTCTCACTAGTAATTCTCAAAGCAGATTGGACCTTTTCACTCATGCCAGTTTCCTCTCAAAGTCTTGGTAAGAAGACAATACTTTACAAACATGTTAAAGATAAAAGAAGACAGATGAGAGAGAATACCAGTAGCAGAGGAGAGACGTAATGAAGATTTCAGAAGCTGGAAAAGAGAGGGACAAGCTGCATGACACATGAGTAACATTGTGCTTCCAGAGTTCTTCACTTTCAACACCAGCCAATGTGTTTCATTTGTATCTCTACAGTAGGATACACATAAAGTGACAATTCATTCACAGAACTGTTAAAGGCGGAGAGTGTGCATTGAGGTTCTGGCTGAAAATTTTTCATTTCTCCCACTCGACTGAAAGTGCTCAGGCAGCAGAGACTTTCACATTGCTAAATCCAATGATCAATTCTCAGGTCTCATCTACCGAGAAGTATGTAACGTGCCATAAGGAGCCGTCAGTTTCTTCCTGACGCATTTACCTCAGTCAGTTCTATGATGCTACAGTCACTGTCCTTCTTTCTCTTTCATTTCTCTGGTTTCTTCTTTTCAAACTCCTCTGACAGTTGACACCTTAGACTGACCGACTCCCTTCTCCTCTCCCTCCCTTCTTTCTCATCATCCTTTCTTTCCTTTTTTTTTGGTGGTAATGGGGATGGAACCTAGGACCTTTGCCACTGTGTTCTATCCCCAGCCAACTCCCCTACTTATTTGAACCAGTTTTCTTAAGTGCTAAGTCAGTCAGGCTAGGCTCAAACTTGTGATCCTCTTGCCTCAGTCTCCCAAAGTGCTGGCATGTACCACGGCATTCAACTTTTTTCCTTTTTTTCTTTTCAATCCAACTCCCGTACCTTTCCACTCATCATTTTCACTTGAGATGTCTAAGCCACACCTTAATCGTGGAAATACACAACCCGACTTCTGACCTTTCCCCAAGCTAATCCACCTAGTCCATTTATTCAGGTGGTGGCCACCCACTTACTCTTCATGATCACCTCCAAACTTCAAGTTATCCCCAGTCCCTACTTTTGTCACAGTCCACAATGAATCGACTAGGAAACTCTTTAGCTCCTCTTTCAGCATATATGTAGAGCTGCTCCCTCAATGCTAGCCCTGGGATCTCTACTTCACATAGCCACCAGCATCTCTTTCCTGTGTCACAGCAGGGGCCTCATCACAGGCCTCCTTCCTTTGAGTCTTCTTATCCGCAATAAAGTTCCTGCTGAACACTGAGACACCATTCTGCTTATTCCAAGTAAAAGGGAAGTTTTTTAGCCTCCACACTCCGTTCATTTTCCTCCAGCCACACGGGCCTTCTTGCTGTTCCTCAAACACAAGCACAACCCTGTCTCACCTTAAAGTCTTCATAATAACTATTTCTGCTACCTGGAATCCTTGTCTCCTGACAGGTGACTGAGTAATTCCACCTTCTTCACGTTACTTCTCTGGATGCTCACCCACGTCCTTTCTTAAAATAGGAGCCACATTAAAGGGGTTCTCATTGACCAAATATGGGGCAATTTATCACCAAAATAATTAATTACAGTAAAGAATCATTAAAATCATTTAAATTATTTAAAAAAAATCAAACGCACAACTCCATGCTGATAAATACTTGCATATATAGATACATATGCATTATGTATATGAACGCATAACTATGAAAGCAGGCTTTTCCTTACAGATGACATACATGTAAGGAATGCTAGAAGTAGAAGCCTATATTGAAACTGTAATAGCAAAGACCAGATCAAGCAAGGGACAAACAATGGAAATTAAATCTAGGGGAAATATTTGACAAAAAGCAGGAAACCGGCATGGCCTTAACAGCACCTTCTCTCATATAGTTCATTACTTTCTAGGAAGAAAGCACGAACTGGAGAAATTTCAGATTGGGTAAGCAACATCAAAACCACTAAGGCACAGCCGAACCATATGTCCCTTCAGATAGACCCCAGGAAACAGAGTATAATCTATGTTGTGGAATTGTGGCCTAGAACGCACAACCTCATTTTAATTGTATGGAAGATTAAGGGTGTCCTTTTTCTGCTTTCTTTTGGAAAGAAGCTATATTGTTCAGCGTGACAGTTTTACGAAAAAGCAAAGAATGCTGTTGAGGTATTTCAGACTAATGGAAATAAAGAGACATGAGAACTAAAAGCAACATCTGATTCCTGACTAGGTCCTATGCTGTAGGCAGAAATACATCAAGAGCGCCAGTGGATCAAATGACAGGCGGAATATGAAAGACAAAGTTTTACATCAACATTACATTTACTAAAGTTGCAAATCATACTGTGGTTAAGAGAATATCCTTATTCTTAAAAGATAAAAGATTTATTCAACTTGACGTGAAATAGTTCGGTGCAGAGAGAGAGAGAGGAAGAGAGAGAATGAGCAAAGGACATAAAAAATTACCAAATAGGTACACATGTATCTCAGTAAAGTATACATTATGTTCTTTGCCTGACTCTTATTTTGACACATTTCTGAGTTTTAAATGATTTCCAAAAACCAAAAAAGTGTTAAAAAAACGATCTGCAATCCACCAGCATCTTCTATCCTCAAGCCAAACCACCTTTCTTTTGCACCACTCTTTTTAATCAAGGCTGTATCACCACTGTGAAAATTAATTTAATCATTTTATGCTAATTTCCATCTCCTCCTAGTGGACCGCAAACTCTGCAAGGGCACATTTGGTTTTTGTTTTGTTCATAGATGCATTTAGGTCCCTTCCAGGGCTCAGGACCAGTCGTGGCACACTTTACACAAGGTCGATGAAAGAGAGGCCACCAATCCCCAAGCACCTCCCTCATTCAGCATCCCCAGGCAACACACCCATGACTCAAGTACAGCCCGGAGGCTTATTTCACCTAGAAATCAAAGGAAAGAAGTTCCAGACCTGAGCAGAGAAAGAGGCAGAGATGAGGGCACTATAAAAAACACATGGGAATAAGCCAAGACTTTAGGTGCTCCTACTCTCATATACTACCTCAGCTTCTTGAGCTGACTGCTTCCCGAGCTTTGAAGTATCAATCCCCTATATCCTACTGCAGACAAAACACCTATAGAAAAAAATACATACAGATAGTGACACTGGGTAATGCCACACACAAAAATATTAGGATGCTATTGTATACCAAGTCTTCTGACCCTCCTGGCAGGAGAAGGGATAACTAACAGATACACACAACAGAGGCAGCTAGGTGGAACTCCCAGGCACAGTAGCCCTGCTACCCACAGGAAGGGCTAGTGGTGTGTGCCCTCTGGCTGCAGGCACAAGCCCTCAGATCTCTGGCTCAAGCTGGGGCCAGGTGACCTAGAGCACGCGGCACAGGCTTGGGCCTGGCTGAGTGAGGACACTGCACCTGGTGGGTGCTTAAGGGTGGTGAGGACTTAGAGCTAGAAAAGAGAAGTGGGAGAGAATAAGCAAAGTGAGAAGCTGCCCAGAGAAAAGAAGAGAAAGGCTGGGAGGGAGAGAGAGAGAGAGAGAGAGAGAGAGAGAGAGAGAGAGAGAGAGAGAGAAACAGTTCTGAGAGAAAACAGCAGCTGACCAGGAAGTCCTGGGAGGCAACATCCAGCTTCTGTGAGCTGCCATTAATGCTGCAGGGAGCTTTCTGGTGATGTGACTGCCTTTCTGTAAGTGACTCTTACCCATACTCCTATAGGTGACTTCTCACCTATCCTTCTGTAGGGTTACCTTTACCCACGCTCCCGGAAGTGACCTCAATAAACCCGCTAGGTTTCTAAGCGGGACTTTGACACCACTGTTAGTTTGGCCCATCTGCTGTGCCCAACCTGGGGTGAACAGATGCTGGCATTCATTTCTTGCCAGGAAAAGCTGTTCATGCAACAGATACCTATAAGAAGCTTGCAGTGAAAATGACCAGCTGACGAAACCCAATCCCACATAAAAACTCCAAGCATTGTTTGTGCCTCATTCTTAAATATGCATAGCAAATAAAGGAGTATCAGGCAGATGAGAAAAGTTTCAATTATAACAGATCAACACAAACAAAATATGGGAAAGGAAATTTAGAATGAATACACATGAATACACACAATACAAAACAAAACCCTAAAAATTTGCTCTCCAGAGAGATCCATGAAATAAAAGATACATAAAAAGGGAACAAAGAACAAAAATTCCATAGAAACTATTTGCATGAATGCTGAAATCAAGACCTTAATTAGATGAGTTAATATGGAGAACCACTTCTAAAAGCAGAACACATGAATAATAAGAAAATAAGAAAAAGTTTTCAATATGCAAACATGACCCTTTCCAGGCTGAAAATGCTAAACAGTCCCAGAGCACCTTAAGATAAGATAATGCGAATAAAGTGAGGTTTCTCAAACTTCCCAGAGAGAAAAGCAATTCTTATATGGTCAAAAACTCCGAATGACACTGTGTCTGTTGACAGGATTATGTCAACTTGAGGGAATTAGGAACCACACCTTCATAGGATTAGGATTTGTCAACCACACTAGACTGGGGATCAAGGACTGGTCTGGATTAGAGTGTGAGGCATTTGTGGGCTGGCCAATGAGAGAACAACACCCACACAGATGTGGGAGGGGCAACTGGAACTCCAAAGGTATAAAAGGAAGAGGGACGATTGTTACACCTTTTTCCTCTGGGTAAGCTCTTGCTTTCGCAATTATCTACGGACACCGACTTGTGCTACACATCGCAGATCATCGCAGATCTTCAGCACAGAGTCGCTCCAGTCTCAACTTGTGCCTGTCTGCCCACTGCTGCTCTCCAGTTGCCGATCTTCAGGCTTCTATCTTTGCCTGAGATCTACAGCAGACTCTCACCTCACTGGCTGTCCTGCAGTCCCTGACGGGAGATCTACTTCACGGCTGAGCAGCCATCTTGGACCATCTCTATCCTTGGATTTGTAAGCCTTCCTAATAGACCTTTTTGTGATAAAATCTACAAATTCTGTCTTTTGAAAGAACCCAAACTAATACAGACACACTTCGAATAACAGAGCTAGCAGAACTGGAATCTAGGCAACAGCTGGTAATGGTGTGAATAGGAAAAGGTATAGTGGAGAAATCACTGTTAAGTAAAATTTAAAATGAAGAAAAGTGGGGCATGGTGGTACAGGCCTGTAATCGCAGCACTCTGGGAGGCTGATGCAGGAGGATCACAAGATTGGGTCTACTCTGGACAACTCAGTGACTTAGGAAGACTGTGTTTCAAAATAAAATACAAAAAGGGCTGGGGATATAGCTTAGAATAAAGACCCTGAGTTCAACTCTCAGTACCGCAAAAGAAGAAGAAGAAGAAAAAACCCAGAGAAAAATATTGTTTAAAGTCCCTTGAAAGTACCAAAGGTTGAGAGAATTTGAAAGGCCACAGTCCTAAAGAAGGAAATTCAGAGGATGATGAAATACCTTTTTAAAGTTATTTACTAACCTGTGCTCAGTATTTAAGGGACTAAGAAGCTGAAGAAGTCTTTGGAAATCTTTATGGGACTCAAGCACAAAGCTTGGCAGTTTGTGCCATTCAAGGAAGGCACCCAGGCTTTCAGGGAGCCTGCCAGCTTAGTCTTTGGTTTACAAGTCAGTGTACTTCCTGATACCTGACAATCTTGCTTCTTCCCAGACAAATGTAGGTAGCTGACCTGGCATGGAAAGTGAGATCTCAAAGCAGTCACAGTTTCTTCTCATGAAGCATCTTTCACTTGGTTTCCATCTAGGCTTTTTCCACTTTTGGGACTTTTTTTTTGTAGTCAATACTGTTTTTTATTCACAGATTTTCCATACAAGCAAGAACTGAGTGTAAAAGAACCCCATATACACTGGCTAACCATACCGGATGGCGTCCTCCTTAAACACATACTTTTGCTTCTCATCTCCATGAACAGGCCTAAGGGAAGTTTCTGATCGGAAACAACAGCAGTCACAAAAAGGTAGCGTCACGTGCTGTAGTTCATCCATTTCTACTTCCCTCCGTATAATCTCTGGTATCTGGCCCCTCCATCCACTGAGACTCCATGAGTTCTGCGAACAAGGATTCCACGTGGCAAGGTACAAGCTGTACTGTTTTAGAATTGTCACCACCCAACTACATGGGACATTCTGCCTCAGCAAGGGTCACACACTCATACCTATCCCTCTATACCTCATTGTCAGGTGAGATGGAATGCAGTCAGACTTTCAAATGAGGTAGCTTCAACTTAGCCACAGGATGCAGGGTGCTAACGTCCATCTGTGATTCTGTTACTGCGTCAAAAAATAATCATGAGGCATTATGGAAAGACATATTTATCAACAACCTAAATTTTATTTTTGTGTGTTGTAGGTCACTGTTATTTACTGATTGATTTTTATGGTGCTGGGGATGGAACCAAGGGACCTAATGTTAAAGTCATATTGCCAGACGATTTTTTGGTTTAGATGTGAGACAGGGTCTTACCAAGTTGCTCAGGCTGGGCTCAGACGTGCGCCTCCTGCCTCATTATCCCAGTGTGTTGGGATTACAGGCCTGTGCCACGAGACCTGCTTGCACAGAGTTAAAAGATTGCCAGGAAGGCCAAAAGTCCAGCCGAGAAGAGTACAGGAGAACGAGCAGCTAGCTAGGGCAAGGACAGGGAAGAGCCGCAGGGCAGGAAGCTGGCCAGGCTGACGTTGCCAAAGACGCAAATGCTGCCTTTGGGCTGCTGTTCCTCTGCAGAGAAGCCAAGCGATGGACACTGCCCTGTACTTTCCTCTGGACTTATTACGATTGCTAGGTAACCAATTATTAAAAACTTACAGCTTCAAACAATGCACATTTGGTATCTCACAGTTCCTGTGGGTCAGGAGTCCAGGGACAGCTTAGCTGGATTTCTTGCCTACGGTCTCACAAGGGAGCAGGCAAGCTGTCAGCTAAAGCTGGCCCTTCATCTCAGGCTTGACTGGGGAAGGAGATGAGGTCACTGAGGTTGCAGAGAGGTCTCAGTTCCTTGAAACATAGGTCCAAGAGCTTCAGTTTAATTTTGGCTGCTTGTCAGAGACTGTTTCAACTTTTAGTGGCTGCTATAATTCTTTACAACTTGGACCTCCTAACACAGACAACTACAACATGGTAACTTGCTTCTGAAAGGTAGCAAATGAGAAACACTTCCACAAGACAGGTCAAATGTATGTAAATCACATACACAACCTTTACTCCATTTTGTTGATAAGACGCAAGTCAGTCTCACCTACCCTCATGGAGATCATATATAAGCACAGATATTAGAAGGTGAGAACCATAAAACACCACCCTAGCAGCTGCCTACGAACTCCTAAGCTCTTTTTTCTTATCTAGAGCAATATTTTCTACTAAAGTTTGCACTGTGCAATTTAAGCAATATTTTTTTTTTTTGAGACCGGATCTTGCTCTGTAGCCCAGGGTGGTCCTGAACTAATTATGGAGCCCAGGCTAGCCTTGGACTACTGGCAATCCTCCTGCCTCAGCCTCTTGAGTGCTGGGATTACAGGCATGTGTAACCATGTTCAGCTTATGTGGTGCTGGGGAACTGAATCCAGGGTCTTGAGCTTACAAGGCAAGTACTTAACTACTGAGCTATTGCTCCAGCCCCCATAATCACGTTCTTCAATTCCATTTTCTGTAGAAGCTGAAGCAGTACTGGCCATTTTGATGCATCTTACCACTACCTGCCACTACAGATCTGTATTCATTCACCACCAAACAGGGCAGTTATTCCTTCAGGTCAACAAATATGGCTAGAGGATTTATATAAATGAAGAGGTTTAGGGCACTATGAACCAGTGAGGGCTTTTCCCAGCAGCAGCTGTTGAAGTTATAACTGCCATGGGCCATGGGTCTGGAGAAATGGCAGAGTGGTTAAAGCACCTGCCTAGCAAGCACAAGGCCCTGCGTTCAACTCCCCAGCACCACATAAGCCAAGCGTGGTGGTACACACCTGCAATCCCAGCACTTGGGAGGCTAAGACAGGAGGACTGCCATAAGTCCAAGGCTAGCCTGGGCTCCACAGCAAGTTCAGACCCAGTCTGGACTAAAGAGCAAAATCCTTTCTCAAAAAAAAAAAAAAAATACCGTCATGTAGTTTCATTTAAGAAAAAAGAATGGATATCTTCCTTTGAAGATGTGTAGGGAATGTGTAAGACCATACCCAAGAACTCACAGAGTGTAAAGAAAGAGAGCCAGCTCTGATCCTAGTGGCTGCTACAAGGCATCACAGAAAACATAAGGCTCTTCCCAATATTTTGTTATAAGAAATGATATTTATTATACATGAATATTTTTCTATCTTTGAAAATATTTTCTTGATATAGACTTTCTAGATATAGAAAGAGTTAATGGAGGGGTCAGAGGGTATGAACACCATAGGGATTATTTTTTCTGATCACGTGATGTGATCATTAGAAAAAATAAAAATATAGTGTTCACTCCAATGCAGCATTTAGCCCTGAACACCAGGTATAACAACTGTAAGCCACATGTTGACCTGTCCAGACTTTCCAGAAGTGTATACAAAAGGAAACATATTGCACAACTTGTTCTTTTAAATTCTGCAATAGTAGCAGTTAATTTTGATAAATAATTATTATTAAGTACTAAGTATTCAAAATACAGGCATCACTATGTTCTACTATATACTAGTTTATTTAGCAGTGTCATACACTGTCGTCCCCCCACTCCCCCATATTTATAAAATTAGCTAGTTCTTTGGCAAATTATCTGTTCATGTCCTTTGGATCTTTACCTGAGAACCTGGTATTTTTTCTTTTTTCTTTTCGAGATAGAATCTTGCTCTGTAGTCTAAGGTGGTCCTGAACTCATTAAACAGCCTAGGCTGGCTTTGAACTCACAGCAATCTTCCTGCCTCAGCTGCCCAGTGCTGCAATTACAGGTACGTGCCACCACACCCAACTTAGCAGGGGAATTGAACCCATGCACAAGAATGGGCCTTGCATATGCTAGGCAAGCACTTTAACCATTGACCTATGCCCCAGCCCTTGGTGTTTTCATCGATTTCTATACATTACTTACATTAAGAGGTTAACCTTTTAGACTGGTTGCTTAGAGTATGGATTTGGAATCAGGATGTGGTTCAAATCTTAGCAGACATAACAGCTGCTTAACCCTGAGGAAGTTATATATATTCTTTCCGGGTCTCAGTTTCTTCATGGATTAAATAGGGTAGTAATAATCTCCAAAAAGAGTTGTTAAATATTAAATAACATTTTTTTTGAGGCAGAGTCTCATGCTGTAGTCTGGGCTGGTCCTGAGCTCACTATGTAGCCCAGGCTAGCATTGGACTCAAGGCAATCCTTCTGCCTCAGCCTGCAGCATGCTACGTAAGTAACATTCTTCCCCCCCTCCCCATTTTACTGACATGTATAAGTGCAAAATTTAAGGTTTACAATGAAGTTGAGCATTTTGTGCACATACATATATTGTCAAGGTGACAAGGACTTTTCCACTCTCCTTTTGTCCCTCTCCCTACCCACCCCTCCCCCCCTGGTTCACTTTGTTTTTCATTTTAAGTTCCATGAGATAGCTGTGATCTGGGTTTCTCATATCAGAGAGACCGTTCGATATTTCACCTTCTGCTTCTGACTCACTCCATTAAGCATGATGTTCTCAAGTTTCTTCCATTTGTCTGCAAAAGCCTCCATGCTGTTGGACTTTATAGATGCATGGTATTCCACTGTGTATAAATACCACAGTTTGTGCATCCACTGGTCTGTTGATGGGTATTTTGGTGTCTTCCATATTTTAGCTATTGTTAGTTGTGCTGCTATGAACATGTACTTCTGTTATGTGTTGTTTTGGCCTCTTTTGGATGTATTCCCAGGAGGGGTGTCGCTGGATCGAAGGTGATATTTATTTCCAGTCTTTTGAGAGATCTCCATACTGCTTTCCAGCATGGTTGTATGAATTTACATTCCCACCAGCAGTGCAGGAGGGCTCCTTTCTCCCCACAGCCTCACTAGCACTGATTACTATTTGACTTGTTGATATAGGCCATTCTCTCTGGAGTTAGATGGTATCTTAGCATTATTTTCATTTGCATTTCTCTTATGGCTAGGGATGTTGAACGTCTTTTCATGTATCTATTGGTCATTTGAACTTCTTTGTGAGTGAACTGTCTCTTCATTTCATCTGCCCACTTTTCAATAGTATTCTTTATTTTTGTAGGTTTACTTTTCTTGAGCTCCCTGTATATTCTAGTTATGAGCCTCCTATCTGAGATGTTGGTAGTGAATATTTTTTCCAATCTGTTGGTTAGGTAAGTAACATTCTTAAACTATAATAAATAATTATTAGAAAATTAACGTGGTCTTCAATTACTATAATTACAGTAATTACAAGGGAATAATATACCTAAAATTTTTATTTCTTAATAAATAACAATGGAAATACAGCTGAAATTTTCTTTTTTCTTATTAAATGAAGAAATCTAAGAAGTGATACTATATTATTTTCTCAGGCCTAAGCACGGCAACTTGAGGAACATATTAGCTTTAATATGACCTTTGTGAAAAACAATCTTATATCATGTATCTCTACAGAAACTGTAATGAAATCTATCTGTACTCTTCTTTAAGCAAATTTTACGTTCTGTTTTAAGAAGCCACTTCTGGGTTACAAAAAAATTTTGGTACATATATGTATCTCTGGATACTGCTTCAAAGACACTTTTATGTTTTATTTACTTTTCTGCCTTCCTGAAGGTTGCAACCATCTTTACTTTTATAATACATAAAAAAAAACTTTAAAGAAGCATTTTATGAACCAATTGGAAGAAGATATTCTAGGGATAAAGAAATTCTGAGTTATAAATTGTAACTGATGATAGCAAGCTGTCATTATATATGTGGCTGCTGTACCAGTGACATGGGAATTACATACGAGAGTAACTTTGCCCAAGACACATGGTAAAGTATCTAAGGTGAAATACCAGAAGGGATACAATTTACTTGAAAGCATTTTAAAAATTGAGATAAAGACAGGAAGATACGAGTAGGTCTATTACTTCAGATAACAGGTATTTGGGAATTTATTTTATAATTATTTTTACTTTTGAAAAATTTTCAAAATAAAATTAAAAATTTTCAATTTAAAAGAAACATCCCTTTCCCTTTTCCGTACACCTGCCACACAGCCGCAAGCTTCACTGTGATGGGCTGCTCCTGAATGCACCTACCTTTAAACTCTTTAAATTCCTTTAGCTGTGAAATTTCCCACCCTTACACCAATCCTGGTACAAATGATTACACACAAGAGACGGTGAGTTCTATCACCAGGATCATAGTCTTAAAATATGTTACGAGCTTGAACATGCATCCTAATCACCAGGACTAGTTATAACACTGGTGAGTCCCAACTGTCCAGACCATCCAAGTCAGCACTTCAGGTGGGACCTCAAATTTGCATTCCTAATTAGATTTCAGGTGATGTGGACACCCACTTTGCAAACTACTGGGCTAGCCACCTGAACCACTGCCTAGTATCAAGAACAGGTGATAATAAGGTGTGTGAGGCAGCCGGCAAGGTTTCACTTGCCCTACCTCTCCCTTTTAGCACATCACTAACTCCCAGAAGTTGAGACGGGAAAATTTCTACATCCAACAGTAAATGGCTCAGTATATAACTTTTAAAAGTTTTCACAAATTTTCAGATGAAATGCACTGCAAAAAATACTAAGTATTAGTATACATGTAGAATGTACTATTATATAGCCCTGTTTTCACTTTCTTGCAGCTTTCCAAAAAACTTAGTCCTTTGTGGTGAAATTTTCCATGCTTGGTTTCAGCCCAAAGGTGATTTTTTTTGCAAAGTTTGAGAAAAATATATTAAAGTTGAGCTATGAAAAGATAAAAAAGCCCGCATAATTTTTCCACTTTGAAAGCAATTTCAGGATTTAAAAAAATATGCATATAACTAAAAAATGGCTAAAGTTGAAAAGTTGAAACTTTCCACGTGTCTAGTTTCCAGCAAGGTAGTCTGGAAAAGAGAATGTGTGTGCACATGTAAACAGATAAATAAACACGTATTTATTAGAAAACCTTAAGTTGCTGGAAAACTAGTACTTCCTCATATTCGATACAAACATCCCCTTCTAACTCCACCTCAGTTCTATTCAGGTCAATTTCCACCCTTCTCTTGGTCCTTATCTCCTATGCTCCACAATTCTTACACATGATCTCATTTCTCACAGGTCTGTCTGTACTTCCTCAAGACATTCACCTGCCTCCACTAAAAGCCCTTCTTGTGTTTGAAGAATACAGGTATGCAACAACAGAAATCTTAAATACAGGCTGAATATATTTTAATGGTTTGTGAAGGTACTGTAGCCATTTATAATCGTAACCATTCTAATTAACTCAACTGGAAAGCAAATAATGAGAAAGTTAGAAAACACAACTGAAGAGTCCTAATTCTGCCATTTACTACTAATATACACATATATTAGGCACATAACTCCTTGAAAATTCAATTTCATTATTAGGGGAGAAAAATTGGAAATATATTTGAATATGTTTTTAAGATATCAAATGGATATTAGGTCTATTTATTATTAATGACAATAACATCAACATCTCTCTCTGTGCACGGGCTATCCCCTCAGTTCATGGCAACTCTTTTTCTACTTAGGGGAAAATGTTCCATTGACCAGGTTTTCCCTGTCTTCTCCCCTTCAGTGGCTAACTCCTAGATCACCACCCATTAATTACCTAACTTCCTGCAGCTTCCTTCTTCCAGCGCTTCACTTCTCCTCGAGTCCATCAGCGATTTTCCAATTCTGCACAACAGCAGCCTGAAGTTCTCATTCTTTTTTTGTTTGTTTGTTGTTTGTTTTTTTGAGACAGGGTCTCACTCTGTAGCCCAGGCTGCTCCTAAACTCACTATAGAGCCCAGGCTGGCCTTGGCCTTGCAGTAATTCTCCTGTCTCAGCTTCCCAAGTGCTGAGATTACAGGTGTGCGCCACCACGCCTGGCTTATGTGGTGCTGGGAAACTGAACTCATTAGCAAGCTCTTTAACTGCTGTGCCATTCCTCCAGCCTAACTTCTCATTCTCTAACTTTCATTATCCTGACAGTAGTTATCTAATGCTGCATAACATACCATCCCCAAACTTAAGATTCAAAACCATAACCATATTCTTTCTCACAATTCTGTGAGTCAGGCACTCAAAAAGGCAAGACTGGGCAGCTCTGAGGCTGTATGTGTTGGCTGGGGTCACTCACATGGCTGTATTCAGGGGGAATGGGATGGGATGGGACAGCACAAAATATCCAGTGAAGTTTCATTCCCACAACTGGTGCTTTATGGTCCCCTGACATGGTCAACTAAGACTTCCTCCCAGCACAGTGGTCTCAGGGCAGTTGCCCTTCTTATATGGCAGCTAGCTTCTGAGAGGGAGGAAATAGATATGCTCAGACTTCTCAAGCCCCATCCTTGGCTTGGATATACTAGAGTGTGACCTGTCACCTTGACAAGATACATATGTCCACAAAAGGCTCAACTCCATTGTAAATCTTAAAATTTTCATGTATACATATCAATAAATGGGGGACAAAAAAGAAATTCTAAAATAGAATGTGACTTTTGCTGCAACCTCTAGGTGAAAGGCCAGAGGCCTGAACTCAATTCAATAGAGAAGGAAATGGATTTCTCTTATCAAGAGAGGAATTGCAAAGAATCTGTGGTCATTCTGAATCCTCCATCTCATTACATTTCCTAACATTTTCCTTTCTCTTCTCTGGGCTTCTGTGGTATATTCTAGTCTCTATCAATGGTTTTCAGACTTCTTTTTACTTTGAGTCACAGTATACATTCTATATTGTAGTCTACGCAGCACACGCTCATAAAATGTGAAACAAATGGCTCACAACGTATTACAATATAGATATTTTTATATTATTAAACATAATTTAATAATTTACAAATATGCTTCCTCTCTGTGGGTCTCACTAACAGTAGGCTCGGACATGTGACTTGATTTGTCCAGTGAGATGTGAGGAGAGACAAGTGTCACTTCCAGGGTTAAGTTTTTAAATGCAATGCATGGTTCAGTACCGCTTTCGTGTCTTCGTGCATGAGTGAATACTCTAGAGACTACTCCCTCAATTTAGGTTCTGTAATAAGGCTTCATGAAGAAAACTACCCTCAGAGTCTGTGCCACAAGTAAGAAAGAAATCTTTGTTGTTGAGCCAGTGACATTGTGTCGACTGATCCAGTAGATGCAATCCACTGATGTGATTCAGGATCCACTAGCGGATCTTTCTGTCTTTATTCCTTCTGCCTTTTTCTGTGTTTCCTTTTCCTGATTCTCTTTTATACTGAATGAAGTCATCACACACACACACACACACACACACACACACACACACACTCACACATATATGTAATATCTTTATCTCTTAATGATCTCTCTTGGCAATTTTATCCCATACATTCCTAATCTGGACTAGTAAACTTACCTATGACCTGGTCGTTTACCTCTCATTAAACATTCTTCCTCTCCCCATTTCACTTTCCTTTTCACTGAGACACTTTACGTGAGGCCTGACTATGATCATCAGGGATTCTTCGGTGGATTCCTGCTGTCTGGAAAGTGAGGCCCAAACCTGAGCCCAGACTTTCTGACCCTGTGACCGCTCCCTTCGTATACACTGTGCAGCGACTCAAACTACCCACTGCTAGCAATACATGTGCCCAGTGATACAGAAAGAAGTTCGTCTTTTTCATACTGTCTTCGCTTGAGTGGAGAAAGCACAGCAAGGCTACTACTGGTACTACCTCACTAAAGACCCTCAAAACATCCACAGCCTTATAATTCTTCCTCATTTTGCCTCCTACTTCTTATCACTAAATCTAGGGATAGGATCTAATCAAAAGTTACTATAGCAAATGAATGATCTCCAATTTCTCTCTCCCTCCTGTTATCTTGACTGTTGATCATAATATAGTAACATTACATGAATTTTTCTCATAAGCACATCCACCTTTGCAGACATGACAGTTTAGGAGAATAGCGCAGTGTATCAAAAACTGTCTTAATAATTTCACTATTAGCACAGTAAATGGATTTTTTTCCCCTAACAGAGATATGATATACTTCCAAGCTGATAAAAAAAGTTTTTTGAGCTTTGCAGTTGTAGAGTTAAGAGTTTCTAAAATTTTGAGTACAGTACCTAAAGCATACCAAACACCGATTTTAGGGATTCAAGAAAGAAACAAAAGAAAAAGTGACTCCAAGTGATAACAAAAGCATATACTTAATTTGGCAAAATCTATACCTCTATTTAGGACCTATTCATTCTTACTGGGACAAATTATTACATGATTACTTGTTTCCTCTATCCATAAAAAATTAGTAGCAATAAGTTATAAACAGGAAAGAGAACTAGCACCTAACTTTAAGGAAAGAGAGTAAGACAGACAGGAGGAAACAAGTTGTGCCCAATTGGACAAAACAGTCTTACATTTAAAATTTGTGAGTTTAAGCACAAGGAAAATTTTACTTATGGTAAAGATACTTTTGCTAACCAGACAGGCAAAGCAAGTTCTAGGTTATTGTACATTTTTCTGCTATAATATAAAAAGTTTGTGAAGGATCTGATATCTTTGGGAGGTAAGAGAGAGTGTTATTATTATGTGCTATATAAATTCTCAGAGGAAAACAAATGCTAAATTACTTGAAGTTTACCCTAGAACCCAATGCAGATCCCAGCTAACTCCCAATGTTGAACTTAATATAAATGGTCTACTGCGCAAAAAGAGGATGGCACACTTGTAACATACAGAGGACTGACACTAACAGAAAGCAGATTCTAGATGGTAAGGATATGATTACTGCCAATATGATTACTGCCATCTTTTGGTCACCATGACAAAACACTTGAGACAATCGGTCTATAAGAAGGAAAGGTTTATTTTGGGTCATGGTTTTAGAGGGTTTAATACATGATCAACTGATCGTGTTCTCCAGGGCATGTGGGGCCATAATGCACCAGGATGGAAGCATGTGGCAGAGGGCTTGTTCAGCCTATGGCTGAGGCACAGAGGGAAGGAGAGAGAGGGGAGGCAGGGTCCCACAATTCCCTCAGAGGGAACACTCTCAGTGACCTAACTCCTCTTCACTAGGCTCCACCTCTTAAAAGCTCCACCACTGTGCCTAAGGGCCAAGGGCTGCAGGCCAAGCCTTCGACAAAGGGGTCTCTGGAGCATGTAACCCTGCACAGGGCTCGGTGCCAAGAATGCCTCTGGTGAAGTACCTTGCTCCCAGATCTCCCCTGAAAAATGAAAGATGAGGGGCGACTGTCTCTAAAGTCCACCTAGTTCTAAGATCCTGAAGATCTAACAGCAATTGTGCTTGTAAGTTATGACAACTATTGCTTATCATTCCAGTTAACTATTTTCTTTTAAAATTCTTTATTCTGGACAATGTCAAAGTATCTGGAGAGGTTTATAAATCTATGTATCAAACAAAAAAATTAGGTATCAGATTTTAAAAGGTAATTTTTTCAGTATATTAAAATACTGGTTTGATAATTTAGCTAACACATGCAGTAATCTCTCAAAAGGACGGATGACCAAAAATTGCTTACAATCAGCTACAAAAATATTATGAAGAACTGAACCAAGATAAAGCCAAGTAGTCTACCTACTAAAGTACAAATATGTCCTCAAAATCTTATGGGAGTAGAAAATTCCCGTAAAAATAACAGAAGAGATGGAAACACGAGTTTCTTATTATCACACTTCATATGTTATAAAACAGAACAGCTAACTTATTTTTGGCAAAATGATTAGGGATTGCAACACTTTGGCTTATACAAACTTACTTGATTGTCAAATGCATCTCAAATGGAGCGTGTCATGCTAACGTCAGACATGCAGGCACTGTGTTGTCTTAGAGTAGTCCAGAGACACTTAAATTTCAACACTTCTTCAGGGATCACACCACCAATATTAACTGGCCCAGGTGTTTAATGTGGGGAGACTTGGGAAAATTTCAACAGTGTGGTTAATTGAAACCAGATAAAGCTTTTCAATTAAAAAAATCATACAGATTCCTCCTCTGAGATGCTCCCTGAAGGGTACCCTTTATGCATAATTTATTGCAGACATTATCTCTAGCATACAACCTCTTAAATACAGTAAATAACATACTTTCACATGTCCCTCTGAAAATTATAATCAGTATGTGAGTTATGTCTCCACAAGTTAACTACATGAAGCTCAGGCTTTGTCTTTTTTTACCCTGTCCCTATTCATTCTCCTCCATCCTTTCTTCCTTCTTTCTCTTCTTTCATCCCTCTCTTCTCTCCTTCTCTCCTTTTCTCTCTTTCTTCCTTTTTTTCTGTGCTGAGGATCGAACCTGGAGCTTCACACCCTCACAGGTGCTAAGCACATGCTCCACCACCGAGCTGCAGCAAGGGCAAGGACGCCGGAACGCAATGCATTAATTAGAAAGCTGTGAAGCTTAAGAAGCTGTGAGGTATATTAACACCATGATGTGCTTCTCTCTCAACAGACATTGTAAATGGAAGATCAAAAAGTAAGATTAAAAGCAAAGGTCTTGCACAATTATTTTCAAATATAATGAACAACAACAAAGAGAGACCTGTGATTAAGTTAACAAACTGCAATGAACTTGAGAATGAATACTTTTTCCTTATGTTTATTGAATAGTATTGTTATTATTATTTCAAACATATAAGTACATTTTTAATGTTTACAAAGCTGTAGAAATATCTGGAATAGCTAATAATCAAAAATTATATTCATATCTATTGGCTGTATTTTTTTCACAGGGTCAAATCACTGTCTATACCAGGAAATGAATTCAGTGTCTTAATTCATATACATCTTCCTATGCCAATGCCTGATTATACATCACACAAATGAAATCCTGGGACAGGCAGCTTCAGACATGGTGCCCAATGCCCCTCACCTTGTAAGATTCAAGTTCTTGTGTAATTCCCTCCGCCTGAGAGTGAGCCGGACCTAGTGACTAGATCCTAACAGCAAATATACAAAAATGATACGATGTCACTTCTGTTACTAAGTTGCAGTTTGGGCCTTCTGTGTCACCAGCAGATTCTTCTGCAGGCTAACTAACATGCTAAAGCATGACACCAGTGATGAGCTAAGGCCCTCAGTCCAACAACTCTCAGGGACCTGAATCCGGACACAAACCATGTGAGGGTGCTCAGAAAGCGAGCGCCCTTAGTACAAGTGTTCATGTGAGAGCGCCAATTGCCCTGGTAGACACTTGATTACAATCTTATGAGAGAGCCTGAAGCAGAAGCCCAACAGAGTGTGGCCAGGCTGCTGATGAGAAGCTGTGGCAGATGTGAGGGGCATGATTTAAAAAAATACAGTGAATGTTTAAATTAAAGAAATGATTACATAAAGGACACATTGCTGCTAATGTCGCTCAAAATACTCCCCATTACTTCAAACACGTAAGCCCTCTGCTGTGAAAGTCTTTGATTGGGCTGTTGTGGTGGCCTCAGGATCCTCAGTGGATTCAAAACATTTCCCTTTCATAGTCATTTTGACTTTGGGAAAGACCCAGAAGCTGCACAGTGCCAGATACAGTGAAAAAGGTGGATGGGGACTCAATGTCATGCCTCTTATGAGCCTGATTTTCCATGGATGCCACTTTGCAGCAGTTTTTACCATATCCTTGATCATACCTCTTAAAGATACAAAAGACGATATGAATGTGCACAAAATGCCCAACCTCATTGTAAACCTTGAATTTTGCACGTACACATGTCAATAAAATGTGTGTGTGGGGGGGGAAGAGAAGACTTCCAGAATTTCTTGACAGGGTAAGTATATTGGAAGTGAAGGAGAGTATTCTGATGGGGATGAATAGCAATGTATATTTTACTATAATAAATTTTAAAAATTTAAACATATAATATATACTTTGATCACACTATACATGTGAATCACTTCATAATGCTAAGTTTTGGGGCAATTTGACACACAGCAGCAGATAAGCGATAGAACAGTTAACCTAAGAGTGAGCTAGTGATTCAAGCATTATGTCCACAACAATAGTGGATAATATGCACTGGGAACTTGTTTCAGGCACCATTCTTAACACGAGAGAATTCCTCACAAAAATATTTGAATGACATATGATTATTTCTGTATTAAACATGATGAAATTGAGGTAGAGTGTCAATAACTTGTGCAAGGTTATAAAAATATCTGAATCTAAGTATTAAAACCTACAGAGTAGAAGCAATAATACAATGAACTACATCACAGTTTCGAATTTGTTGAATTCACATTTAATAATTGAAAACACATTCTTATAGCCAATAAAAGATTAAAAACTTTCATTTGGAATTAAAATCTAAAACCATGGAGACTGTACTTGTACTTTTTCTAAAGCCAAACGAATGAGTGTGTCAAGCTAGAAGGAAAAGGAGCTTCGAGACCCCACTGGGGATATGACTTACCACAAGGAGTGCACGAACCTCAGATTCTCAGGCAGCAATGCCATAAGGGAATCTCTCTCTTGCTTTCAGGTTACTAGACCAAATGGCACACTATGCTCCTATACACCCAGTACTTATACAAGGCGGCAGTGATCACAACCATGGGTCAGTCTGTCTTTTCCATGACATACAAGGTTCTCTTACTTCAAGGACTATCCTATTCACTGAGATGTCCTCAAAACAGTGCAGTCCCTGTCCCATAGCAATGCTTAATAGGTGTTTGTTGAATGAATAAATATCTTTTCAACAGTCTCCACTCAGTGGGTCATTTCAATAGTGTACTGTCAGTAAAAGTGTGATTTTTTAAAGACTCTCATACTTCACTTCAAATACATCTCTGTTATGCCAGTGTCTCACCTAATAATATTATTATTATTAGGATCCCACACTGTAGGTCTACTAGTGATGACGATGATGATGTCAGATAATCTTACTTCTGAGATAAAGCATAAGTATTTGCAAAACACCCTCCCAGTAAAGACAGAGGCTTATCTATGTCTTAGGTAGTAAATGTTCTTAAATATTGCTTAATAAAAGATGGCAAATTAAACGTAACATCAGAACTCCAGATAATCCTAGATTCAGAGACATGTATTTCAGAACTTCCTATCTCCCTCTTTTGAAACATGAGCATACACTCACAGAGGTCCACATAATAAGGAGATGAGAATAAAGACAGCTGGCCACCAAGAATCTGTTCCACGTATCCCTTAACCAAGAGACAGAAGAGCAAAGTAAAGCTGAGGAGGACCTGTGCAAATGCATAATTGGGTACCCAAAGTCCCCTCCAAAGGGATACTTACTGGGAGCTCAGGGGCACGCTTCAGGATCTGAAGAACAATATAGCTGCCTATTGAGTGGCCAATGAGAATAAGCTTCACTTCCTTTGGCACATGAGTTCGCAGGAAGGCTATTTTGTGTTCTATTTGACCATGCAGTCCATAGAGATCCTTAATTTCTTGGGCATTTGCATCTACAAGCAAAATGATGAGCATGCTTTCACTTAATCATAATCACTGAACTAGAAAAAAACTAAAATAATTCACAGTAGTAATTATTTTTCCTACAGTATTATTTTCTTACAAGTATTTATTAATGGATCATGGTACAAACACTCTTTCAGATAAATAAAAGGAACTATATCTTTCTTCAAGTTACTTAAGAAAAATAAACAGATGCACACTGAATATAACTGCAAAAGTTCAACCTATATATTTTCACACAAATAGAACTTACGAGTCTTCTACAATCACGGAACAAGTAAGACTATAGATTAGCATTACATTAGTCTTTGCTAAGGTGAGTCTACAGACAGTAACTCTGCATATCTCAAACCAAATTTTTTAAACTACTGAACTCTTCCATTTTGTTCTCACCATTACTCCAAATATATACCATAATTATTATATTGAAATGTTTGATTGATGCTGGAAATTGAATCCAGGACCACATGTATGCTAAGCAAGCACCCTATCACGACCTTTGTACCAAGCTATATCCTCTGGCTTTATGAAATTTAAAAAAATTTTTACACAAGGTCTCAGTAAGTTGCTCAGGCTGGGCCTGAACTTGCAATCCTGCCTCAACCTCCCAGAATGCAGGGATCATATGTGTGTAAAACCACATCTGGCTCCCAACTGTTTTCATAATAATAACTTTAATCAAACAATTTACAAGTAGAAAGAAAAAGGCTAAACACAGAAATTCATATTTAAAAGAACACTGTGAAATGCAAAGTAAATATACAGTTTATTCCTTATGTAAATCCTGTAAAACACACAAAAAGTATTGTTGTTTATCATATATATGTACATGAATACTTCATATATATATATGCACATAAATACAGACTACCTTAAATTTATAACAATAAAACTGGAGATGGATACAAAATAATGAAAAATTTTATGTATTGTTTATTTTATTAATAAAATACAGAAGTAATTCTGGCAATGTTAACTGTCATTTGGGTAAGAGAACTTAGCCTATTACGTAACTGTTTTTATAAGCCATTAAACAATTCCATGTTTCTTAAAATGTCTCCAAAATTTAAAAAAATGAGTATGTTTTAGCATGATGTGCCTAGCTATCTTGGGTCTATTTTATAGAGGAAATACTATACACTTCTATTCACTACTATTCACTGCTATTCACTTCTTTCTAATTCAAGTGAGATACAGAAGGCATGAGGACTTTCTGGGTTCATTCTAAATAGGAGTGAAGCAGCTGAATGAGAGTTGCGGTTCCTGATCCTGACTCATCGATACAAAAGCCTTCCTTTCATGAATATTCCCTGAGTGTCCTAAGCTCACATAAAAGCACACTCTCACAGCTTAGGTTCATCTGTTCCCAGGCCCCTCAGCATTCTGGAAGCTTCCTGCATCTAAATAATGGTGCAATGCTGCTAGCTCTGAAGTACGCAGCACACAGAGGGAACAGAAGACAGGCAATCTATTTAAAACCGCTATCTTACTAAAATACAAATAAAAAACTGTAACATCAAGCATACATCTTCCACAAAAATTTCAAATTATTATTCTCCAAACATGGTGGAATGACGGGTCCTCAAGTTACGCTTTCCAGTTGACTAGTAATAATTATCTCTTTGCCAAGGACTTCTACAGGAGAAATATGGGAAAACAGAGAAGTGTGGCAAGGATGAAATGTTAGAGACTTGGAAAACAATAAAAGAGGCACAAAAATACAAGGTACAATTCTGGAAATGGCCCTGAGTTCTGTAGCTATCTGCAGTTATACGGACAAGGGAGCAAAACATTAGAAAGGAAGATGATGACTAATCACGTCAGACAGGGAAAGCCACTCTAAAGAGCCTGGACTCTTTCTGGGAGCAGAGACAGACAGATCTGTGAGGGCTACAAAGAGAGGCACCAAGGCTTGGCCCGTGGTCTGGGCTAGGACATGCCATGCGGGCACTCTACCTGCTGAGATATGCAATTGCTAACTTCACTTGCTTAGACTGGGTTTTCTTCTTCTTCTGACCCAGACTTGGATTCACTTCTAGTGTACTGTGATCTCTGAGACTAGACTGATGGACTGTCCCTGCTCTGGTCCATTCAGCGGTTCCATCGCTCCTCTGTTCTCGTCTCCTGGTACCAGTCCTGGCAAGAGAGAAGGCTCAACAAATTCCTCTCTCTTTTTATCCGGGAGACTACGATGGGTGTGGTTGTTTCTTCAGATAACCTATGACCCAAATCATTAGTTGTGAGATTGTGTAAGTCTTGAGTTTTATCTGTTAATATTAAATAAGTATAATTCCTAGCTCTTTATAAATTCTGAATAAATAAAATAGTTGACAATGAATTTGCCAATAAGTAAGTTGATTCTAGTAATTCAAAGCCAACAAGAAGCTCATACTAATTCTCCATATTTTTCTTTCACTTTTTAATTGAATCATCCCTCTGACATTGGTGAGCATCTGTTTCTCAATTATATTTAATTTATAGCTGTAATAATTTAGTACAACTAAAAAATCCTGATGTTCATATTTTTAACTGGTATTAACATGAAGTAAAACATACTGTGAACATATGTGTTGTTATAGCTTTCTCTCAGTAATTACATTATTTTTCACACCATATTTTGCGTTTAAAAATAATAATCTTGGATGATGAAAAACATGATTTTCCTGTGTATACAGAGCAAGAGAATCAACTCTAGCATGCATCTGTGAATACAAACTCTAATATGTACAACAGACAAAGGCAGAACTGTTTTGCTTGAATGGGGACTTGTCAGGCCCAGGGCCTCACTCAGCCTACATAAACTTTTTGGGCTACTTAGAATATGGATGCAAAAATCACTATTCTAAAAATTGGAAGCTGGCAGGTCTTTCTCTTTTTAGTCCCTTGAAGCACCATACACACTAATCTAGTTGGTTGCCAATAAATCCTTGATGATGACAAGTTGCCCTTCAACTGCCCCACCCTGCAAAAATCACAGCTTCCTTTGGCCCTATGTTGGCCCTCTGGGCTAATGCCTCTAGATGGCACCATACTCACTGGGTAGAAAGAACCTAGGCTCTAATTACTAAACTATCAACACAATATTAAGTAGATAAGTAGCCCAGACAGCAACGAGCATACTCAACTTACAGATACGGCAATTTAAAAGAAAGAATTAAAGATATTTCCTAGAAACTCAGACACACACAACAGATACTTCCTACTGGTTTTGTTCTTCAGTGTTTCCCAGGAAAAGACTTACAGCAATGGTTCTGAAAATGTGGTCATACCTGGGAAGGTGTTAGACATACATTCTCAGGTCCTGTCTCAGACTTACTGAATTGGCAACTTGGGGTGGACATTCATGTTTTTAATAAATCCTGAGAACCTCTGATATAGGGCAACTCTGCAAGCCTGTTTTCGAAGCTGCTGCTCCCATTGTGTTCATGTATGCTTCTGTCTTTAGTATGACTTCAGAGAGCAGCGATAGTTGGATATTACTCCAGTTAAGTAATTCAATACTTAATTATTGAATCATTGCTGTTCTTTATGACAGAAGGCCTTTCTCACTAAGGTCAGAATGTAGGAATAAAACATGCTAGCCACACATCATCAAGAAATCTGAAGAACAGCACAGTGGTTAGAGTGCTTGTCCAGCCAGCACAAGGCCCTGGGTCTGATTCCCCAGCACCACATAAACTGGGAGTGGTAGTACATGTCTCTAATCCTAGCACTTAGGAAGCTTAGGCAGGAGGACTGTGGGCTACATAATGAGACCAGCCTGACCTAAAGAGCAAGACCCTGCCTCAAAAAAAAAAAAAAAAAAAAAAAAGTTCAACTTCACTTTCCAGTTTCCTTATCTCTTTTCTCACTATAGCTCAGAGAACAGGCCAGGAAGGCCGGCAGGTTTTGGAAGGGTAGCATATTACATAAGCCCGTTCCTTAGGGTCAAACCTAGGGAATACTCGCACGCTCATCAGGAGCTCTACCACTAAACCGCAACTGCAGCCTGGAAGAATTCTTTTATTACCTGCTTCCCAAACAAAATGTACAGTTACAAAAGCACATTATAAGCAGACATGCAACTTTTCTGAGAAAGGAAATCTTACAGTATTAAACATCTAATTTTGGTCACATAAAAAGAAATAATTTAGAACAATAAAAACACGTCTTTAGTGGGGAAGGTCTTGTTATCTTGACTAGGTATGTATGTGCACAAAATGCCCAAAACCAATGTAAACCTTAAATTTTGCACTTATACATATAAATAAAATGGGGAAAAATGAAAGATAAAAAGTAAAAACTAAAACATGTCCTTAAAAATATTTTACAACATGGTATCTGCTACACATTTTATTCACTTTCAGTATGACGCTGCTGGAATAGATGTTTCTAATCACGACTGAAATTTGACCATTCAGTTCCCCTGTGACACTCCTCAAAATCTTTTAGATTTAGCTGAGTTAATATTTACTTGCCTTTCAAAGTATACCCTTGTTCTAATGTAAAGTGTCTAAAATTTTAAATTGTACTTTTTCAAGGCTACTACATATAGAATTACCCCCCTTTTTTTCTTTCTGAGACAGGGTTTCACTCTGTAGTGCAGGCTGGTCCTGAATTCCTTAAGTACCCTAAACTGTCCTTAAAGCCACAGGAATTCTCCTGCCTCAGACTCCTGCCTGCTAGCATTACAGGCATGGGCCACCACTTCGAGTTTATGTGGTGCTGCAGAATGGAAATCAGACCCTAGCACTTTCCAGGCAAGTGCTCATAACCACTGAGTGATGCTTCCAGTCATAAGAATTAATTTTTAATATTATCTTGCATCTTGTGATATAATTATTGTCACTTAGTGACTGCAAGACTTCCAGGATTGATTCTTTGGGATTTCAAACATGGACAACCATCTCCTATATTAATAAAGAGCTTAATTTTTTTCTTAATTCCTTTTCTTGTCTTATTGCATTAGCTAGGAACTCCAGTACAATACTGAGTAGTGGTGCGAAGGGACATCTTCGACTTGCTGACTTTCTTAGGGAGAAAGCATCTAGTTTTTCACAGTAAGTACAATGTTAGCTGTAGGCGGGGTTTTTTGCAGATATTATCAAGTTTAATAAGTACCCCTTTATAGTTTGCTGAGACTTTTAAATCACAAATGAGAGATTTTATAAAGCACGTTTTCTTCATCAATATGTTCACATACTTTAAGTTCTTTTCCATTTTTTCATTTATTTAGTTTGCAAAGTTTCTTTTGACCTATTTTCAAACTCAGATTATTTTTAAGCTGCATTTGGCCTACTTGGGAGCCCATTAAATGCATTCTGGATTTTGTTCCTATATTACTTTTTTCTTTCTTTTAAAAATGTTTCGACTACTTATTAGGAGTTTCTAACTCCAGTTTGCATTATTTATTTGTTCTAACATGCTTTCCATTATAGTCCTCAATATATCAATCATAGTTATTTCAAATTTCTTAATTGATAATCCAAAGTTACTAAGAAGCATATACATGAATTTAATTTTGGTATTGCTTTGTTTAGTAAGACTGCTTTTTCAATCCTTACACGATGTCTCTTTTCTTTGCTTTTAGTTTAATTTTGTTTTTATTTAAAGCTATAGATAAACTGGGTCTGGTGCTGCAGACTATACTGACAGTAATCTGGGAGGCTGAGGCAAGAGCATCGCAGTTTCAAGACCAGCCTGGGTAACTCAGTGACTTAGTGGTATCTTGTCTCAAAAACCAAAAATAAAAAATGAACTGGGGATGCAGCTTAGTGTGAAGGCTCTGAGTTCAATCTCAAGTACAAAAACAAACAAATAAAAAGTTTATATATGATATACTGAAAAGCAGGGACTGAAAAAAAAAAAAGATTCGTAGTGTGAGATCTTCTGTTCACATGGACAGAAACTGTCCATAATATATGCTGTGGCTGTAGGGCTCCTAAGTGGCAAAGGAGCAGCTTCCTCTTTGTCTTTGTTTTAGATCCCTTATTATCTTTGGTTTTCCCCTAAGAACTGCATTTTATTTTTTCCGCACTATTTTTATTAATATACATATGCAATACAAAATGTTTATAATGAACTTGAGTGTTCTGTGCACATAAATATCACATCAACTTTACAATCCCTTCCTATTTTGACCGTCCCACACCCTCCCCATCCCTACACCCCAACTCTGGCTATCACATCATGTGGTTCTATAGCATGCCTATATTCTGGGTTTCCCAAGTCAGTGACTATACAACACTTAACATAATTAATCTTCTGCATCTGAATAATTTCACTTGAATCACCACTCTTTTTAGCTCAGTTTCCTATTCTTCAAATGGGCTGCAGTGATTAAATCTTGATGCCTCTTCTCTGAGTCCAGCAGATCCCTTTATTGGGATATTTGACAAAAATTTTTTCCCCCGATATTTTGCTATATCTTTGCTGCGATTCTTAAACCTGGCCTCACCCACCAGTCCACATAAGAAAAGAACTACAACCATATCATTCATAAGGCTAGTAAATATGAGAACAAAGAAGAAAAGTTAATTTTAAAATGCCTTAGCTGAATACTGGAAGGTACATGTTTGTACATTCAAAGGGTTATATTTATCTTAGGATAAACTTATATCAAAGATCTAATAAGTGAATTGTTACAATAAACAAACTCAAAACTGTATCACATTGCTACATTAAATGAACTTAAATCTATATCACATAAGTATACTTAAAGTAACAAATATGAGAGCAAATTTAGTTATTTTAGACTTTTTAACTTTCATAATTTACTTACATTTCACTGATTACTATTATTTTGCTAAATTTGGTTTATAATTTTATCTACCTATCCATCCATATATTCATGCATATGTGTTTTTAAAAGATTTTATGTCAGTTCCCCATGTTGCATGTAATTCTGTTTTGCAAACTACTATACTATTACTAATAATAATGATGTGGAGAGATTTCACTGATTTTATAGAACAGCTGGTACTGGTTTAGAAGTATTATCAACCAAATGATTTAAATATCAATTTTTTTATTACACTCTCTTTAGATGTTACCTTTCCTTCATGCTGCTTATCCTTCTGCCTCCCTCAAAGAGGATAAACTCACACTCAATATCAAAAAAGTGAACTGCTGCATTAAGCAAGCTTAAGACTGTATCAATTTGCTACATTAAATGATCTTAACTCTATCACATAAGTATACTACAATTAAAGCAATAGATAAGAGAGGTATGCTTAGTTCAGTTTTTTTAAACTTTCATGTATTGTTTACTCACATTTCACTAATTATTAACATTTGCCCGAGTTGGTTTATCTTTTATCTATTCATCCCTAATTTCATGCATGTATATTTTTAAAGATTTTATACCAATTACCCATGTTGATTAGATGTTTCCTTTCCTCCATGTTTCTTCAGTGCTGCTTGTTTCTCTGTTTCTCTTGAAGATTCCTCCAGGTAATATCTGCAATGCTGGGGTAGTTGCTGCAGATTTCTTAAGGGATTCTTGGTCATAAAATTTTTTTCTTCTTCTTCAATTTTCAGGGATAATTTTGCTGGATATAACAACCTGGGTTGATGCTTGCTGTCTTTTAAAGCTGGAAGGATCCTGTGCCAGGATCTCCTCTCCTTTAAGGTTTGCCTTGAGAAACCTGCAGTAATTCAGATGGGTTTTCCTTGGTAGAATAATGTCTTGTTTTTCTCTTGCTGCTTTTAATATTCTTTTTATACAGAATTTCTGAGGTTTTGATTATGATACGTTGTGGCGCGTCTCATTGCTAGTTGAGGTTATTTGATGTTCTATAAGCTTCTTGTATCTGGAAGTTAATTTCTTTTCCTAGATTAGGGAAATTTTCTTGCACTATTGCTATGAATAAATTCTTTATACCTGTGGTGCTGTCTTCTGCTCTTTCTCTCACACCCCTAATTTTGAGACTGGTTCTCTTTGAATCATCCATCATCTGATAAATTGAGCTACTTAGTCATTTCTAACTTTGGAGTCATGCCTAATTATATCATTTGTTTCCTCTGCCTTATATTCACAATATCTGAGTCATCTTTCCTGGTTATTACATATAGTTTTCATGTTCTCAATTTCATGTAGATTTCTTTTTAGATTTTCCACTTCTCTATTGGAAAGTTCTCTCATATCTTGCATTTCTTTATTCACCTCAGCCAACTTTTTATTTGTGGCTTCAATATACTCAGTGGGCTTTGTCTCTACTAGGACCATTATTTGCTTAGTAAGATCCTTTTTAAGCCTGCTGATCAATACTTGCATTTCTCTGAGAATATCTTGTTCAAACTGGCTGATTCACTTATTTGCTTTTTGACTTCCTTCCCTATGAGTTCCTCTATTTCAGGGCCCATGTCATTAGTATCTGGGGTCTCAGTCATCTCTGTAGGTGCCTTGTTGCCTTATCTTCTTTCCATGTTTCGGGTGGTGAGGGACTTCACTTTAGAGGCTTAGTGGTGAGGTTTCTTTGAATGGCTATGACAGTGTGTGGTGGGGAGCCACAATTCTTATTTCTGTGCTGGGAGTAGGCAGTGAGGGGGACCTGAGAGTCCGACTGCTTCTGAGGTGTCTGTTCACCCCTGGCCCCCTCAGCAAAGCTCTCCCACCTGCCTTGGTTTTCTTCCCTCAGAGTGGCGCTCTCCACCCTCGGAGGTGCGCCCACTACACTGAGCTGCTCAGGGCATCAGCAGCCTTTTATTCCCCTTTTCTCCTCCCTCTGCCTCTTGTGCCAATTTCTTCCTAGGTACTGTTTAAGGGTGACCCCAAAATCCCTGAAGTGCTCTTCTGAGCTTTCTTTTACTCTAATGGGTTCAGTCTTGGGTTTCTTCTTCTTTTTTAGGTGGTTCCTGCTTATGTCACTGCCTGCGGGTGAATGCTGCCTCTGGTATGGGTTCACAAAGGCCTTTTCTAGGGGGAGCGCACACTGCGTTTGTAATATACACTACCTACACGTTCATTTTGTGGAGGCTGAGGCTGTTGGCTGTGGACAATTCCTACTTCTCCCGGATTCATGCTTACCTCAGACTGAGGTTCTGGCTTTCCTCCATCTCTGATCTGTGGGTGCTGGCAGCTCAGGAATGCGACGATTCAGCTGCTATCTACCTCCACTTCCCATATGTCTTCAGGATTTCTGACCTTCCTACGTTCTTGTTGTTGGGGTGTTCCTTCCTCTCCCAGCTCTGTCAGATATCTTGGGCTCCACGTGGGCTTTCCTCCGTCTGCAGATGCCTGCGGCTCACAGCTGTTTGCCACTGGCATGGTGTGGCTTCCTGGGCTGCTGTTTTTTAAAAAAATTCGTTTTTGATGTTCCTTTGGAATTTCTGACCTTCCCCTGGCCTACTTTCAGTTGTTGCGGTGCCCTTCTCTGTCTTGGCTACACTGAGCACATGTTTTATGATTAGATTTTTGACTTCTTAAGTGGGTTGGTGAGGAGACATTGTGCAGCTCTGTTACTTGGCCATCATCTTGACCTGGAAGAAGTTGTATTTTGTTTTGTTTGCTTTTGTTTGTTTTTAAGACTGGATCTCAATGAATCACTAAATTGCCCGGGCTGGGCTTGAATTTGCAGCCTTTCTGCCTCAGCTTCTCAGAATGCAATGTTGCAGGCATGTGGCACCCTGTCACACTTAGAACTCTCTCTTAATTAGAGTCTGTCTCTCATAGCTCCTCAGTTGTCAATATATTTTATGACATTGTACTTAAGGCCTACTATTTTTTTTTGCTTTTATTTTTATTTCTTCCCCACTATTTTTATTAATATATGAATGTAATACAAAGTATTTACAATGAATTTGGGTGTTTAGTACACTTATGTATCATATCTACTTTACAATCCCTTCCCATTTTCTACCTTTCCACCCTCTCCCTATCCCTTCCCCCGACTCCGGCTATCACTTCATATGGTTCCAAAGAATGTCTGTGTACTGGGTTTTCCACGTCAGAGAAACCATACAGTGTTTAACATAATAATCTTACGCACCTAAGTTATTTCACTTACAAAACCACTCTAATTCAGCTTCCTATTCCTCTAATGGGTTCGCAGTAGTTAAATCTTGATGCCTCATCTCTGAATCCAACCAATCCCTTTATTGGGATATTTATCAAAAGTTTTTTTTCCATATTTTGCTGTATCTTTGTTGTTATTGTTAAACCTGGCCTTACCCACCAATTCACATTAGAAAATAGCTACAAACATGTAGTTCAAAAGACTAGTAAATTTGGGAAAGAAGAAAAAAAAGTTAAATTTCAAATGCCTTAGCTGAATATTGGAAGGTGCATACTTGTACATTCACAGGGTTATCTTTACATCAATCAATTTCCTTAGGATAAATTTTCATTAGTGACCTAATAAGTGAATTGCTACACTAGAACAAAGTTAAAACTATATCACATTGCTACATTAAATGAACTTAAATCTATACCACATAAATATATTTAAAGTGACAGATAAGAAGGCAAATTTAGTTATTTCAGAATTTTTTAACTTTTCATAACTTATTTACTCATATTTCACTGATTATTAACATACTTTTTTCTCAGCTCATTCTCCTCTTGTTGTTGTCGCTTTTCCTCTGGGGTCATTGGTGTCGCTGGCCTCCCTTTCACTTTCTAAGTTTCCTTTAAGTATTCTCTGCAATACTGGTTCAGTGGCCGCAAATTCCTTTAAGCTGTCTCTGCCATGGAAAGTTTTAAGTTCTCCCTTTAAATTAAAAGATAATTTTGCTGGCTATAGCAGTCTTGGCTGGTATTTATGTTGTTTTAGTGCTTGGATGCTACATGATCTCCTCGCTTTTAGAGTTTCAATTGAGAAGTCTGCAGTTATTCTGATGGGCTTATCTTTGTAGGTCACCTTCTGTTTTTCTCTTACTGTTTTTAGTATTTTCTCTTTGTGTTGGGTTTCTAGAATTTTAATTATGATGTGTCATGATGAGGGTCTCTTCTGATCAAAGTTGTTTGGTGTTCTATATGGCTGCAATAGTTCCATGTTCATTTCTTTTCTTAGATTTGGGAAATTTTCTTCCATTATTTCATTAAACATGTCCTTTAAGCCTTTTGTTTTGTCCTCAGTCTTCTCCTGGATTCCCATAATTCTGAGGTTGTTTCTCCTTGAATCATCTGTCAGCCGTTGTAATGATTCACTTTCTTTATTTACTTTGTGTTCTTCATGGCCCGTATGTTGCAGCTTAGTCACTTTATTTTTAGGTCAGACATTCTATTCTTAAGTTGTTTAAAGTGGTTGCTTATTATTTCCGGTGCGTTTTTCATTTCCTGAATATCTGCATTCAATTTTTCTATATCTCTCTTGTGTTCTTCTCTAATTTCTTCTTTTGTCTTCATTATCTTCTGGTATATTTCTTCTTTGGTCTCCTCTAGTTGCTTTTCAAGGCTTGCTTTTTGCTTAGCTATATGTTCGTGTAGCTCTTGCACTGTTTTATTTCCTGCTTTAATTCCTCCTTTAATTCACTGAATTTCTGGCCCCAGAGTTTGGTTACCCTCATTTTTGCCATATTCATCTTTAGTATCCCTGGTATCATCTTCTGGGGTGTCAGGACTTTTTGTAGGAGATTTGTAACCACGTTTCCCCCTTTTTTCTTTGGTCTCCTCTAATTGCTTTTTAAGTCTTGCTTTTTGCTTAGCTACGTGTTGGTGTAGCTCTTGCACTGTCTGTTTTATTTCCTGCTTTATTTCCTGCTTTAATTCACTGACTATCTGGGTCCAGAAGTTACTATCACTTTTGCCATTTTCTTTGGATTCTGCAATTTCAGTATCCCTGGTATCATTTTCTGGGGTGTCAGATCTTTCTGTATGAGATTTTTTACATTTCCCCATGGTTCTGCTACCTCTGGCTGTCTTTGGTGCACAGGAAAGAGAATAGCTCCTGCTGACGTCACTGCCTGCGATGGCTGCTGAGCCCTGTTTCTGATCTGGGATCCCGGGGCCTTTTCTAGGGGGAGTGCATGCTGCATCTGTAGTACTCACTACCCACGGGTTGGTGTTCCAGAGGCCGGGGCCACCAGCTGCTGACAATTCCCACTTCTCCGGATCCACGCTTACCTCGGGCTGAGGTTATGGCCTCTGGACCTTCCTCCGTCTGGCCTGTGAGTGCCGGCATTTCGGGGCCGCACTGTGTCGGCTGCTTCTTTCCTCCTCTTCTGATGTGACTTCAGGATTTCTGACCCACCTGCAGCCTCCTCTCTGTTGTTGTGTGCTCCATCCTCTCCCAGCCCTGTCAGACGTTCAGGTCCCCCCAAGCTTTTCTCTGTCCTCAGGTGCTTGCGGCTCCAGCCGTCTGCAGCTGGCTGTGGTGGCTTCCTGGGTTGAGGGAATTTTTTTTTCTCTGCTTTCGATGATCCTTTGGAATTTCTGACTTCCCGCTGGCCGCCTTTCAGGTTTTGGGGATGCTCCTCTCTTTCCTAACTACAGCAAGCATGCTTTTTCTGACGAAATTCTTGACTTTTTAAGTCAGTCAACGAGGAGACATTGTGCAGAGCTGTTACTCGGCCACCATGTTGGCTGGAAGTCCCAAGGCCTACTATTGATGTAGGAGCAAATATGAGACAGGAGAGCAGGCTACAAATTATGACAAAACCTCCCCTTTTAAGAGGCTCTGAGACCTCTATGTTGTCATCTTCCAAATACTGTCTTTTTTTCTTTTATTTCTGTAGAGAGCCTGCAAACGCCATTACAAGATGGCGCCGGCATCCGGCCGGCTGATTAGCAAACAATTGCCACTGCACGTGCGCGTAGGCTAA